>JBCEWC010000838.1:0-48578 GCA_038996855.1 Solanum aculeatissimum | reverse complement strand
ACTTGGTGAAGATATCTGCAAGTTGATCACTTGACTTCACAAACTTTGTAACAATATCTCTTGAGAGTATCTTTTCTTTGACAAAGTGACAATCAATCTCAATATGGTTGGTCCTTTCATGAAACACTGAATTTGATGCAATATGAAAGGCCACTTGATTATCACACAGAAGTTTAGCTCCCTCAATAACTATTTGACCCAAATAAGCTTGCAAGTTGCTGCAACCATTACTCGATATTCTGCCTCTGCATTCGACCGAGTAACCACATTCTGTTTCTTGCTCTTCCACGACACCAAATTACCTCCTACTAATACACAGTATCCAGATGTAGATTGTCTATCAAAGGGTGATCCTGCCTAATCAGCATCTGTATATCCCGTGATATATGCTCATAGCCTCGATCTTCGAAGAGTAGTCTGTTTTCGGGCGCTGACTTTATATATTGCAGAATATGAAAAACATCCCAATGACTATCACAAGGGGAAGTCATAAATTGACTTACAACACTCATAGGGAACGAAATGTTAGGTCTAGTCACTGTGAGATAATTTAGCTTTCCCACCAGTTGTCTATACCTTTTAGGATTACTGAGTGGCTCCCCTATCCTGGAAGCAGTTTAACATTTGGATCCATAGGAGTGTCAATGGGTCTACATCCCATCATCCGTGTCTCCTCAAGAATGTCTAAGGCATACTTGCGTTGAGAAATAACAAGACCTGATCTAGACTGAGCAACCTCAATACCTAGAAAATACTTTAATCTGCGAAGGTCTTTAGTCTGAAAATACTTAAAGAGATGTTGCTTCAAACTAGTGATACCATCTTTATCACTGCCAGTGATAACAATATCATCGACATAAACAACCAAATAAATACATAAATTTGGTTCAGAATGCCGATAAAATACAGAGTGATCAACTCCACTACGAGTCATGCCAAACTCTAAATTATTGTGCTGAACTTTCCAAACCAGACTCGAGGAGACTATTTCAGACTATAGACTTGCGCAATCGGCATACAAGTCTACTAGACTCTCCCTGAGCAACAAAACTAGGTGGTTGCTCCATATAGACTTCTTCCGCAAGATCACCATGTCGAAAAACATTCTTTACGTCCAACTGATGAAGAGGCCAATGACGAATGACAACCATATATAGAAGAATACGGACAAATGCCATTTTAGCCACGGGAGCAAACATATCACTAAAATCTAGCCTAAATATCTGAGTATGTCCTTTGGCAACAAGGCGAGTCTTAAGTCGATCAACCTGACCATTTGGACAACCTTTTACTGCATGAACCCAACGGCAACCAACAGTGGATTTATCTGCAGGAAGGGGGACAAGTTCTCAAGTACCGCTCGTCTATAAAGTAGACATCTCATCAATCATAGTCTGCCTCTATCCTGAATGAGAAAGTGCTTCACCTGTAGTCTTAGGAATGGAAATAGAGGACAAAGATGATACAAAAACATAATAGGATGATGTGAGACGATGATAACTCAAGAAAGTATAATGTGGGTTAGCATTTCAAGTGGACCATATACCTTTTTGAAGTGCACTTGGTTGGCTAGGAGCAGGTAAGTCCGCAGTAGGAGCAGGGTTTGACGCATGACATGAATCATCTGGAACTGGTGCTGGATGTGGACAATGATACTAAGTCAAGAGGTGGAGGTTTGTTGGGTTTTGTCAAAGGTGGCACTACAATTGGGGATTCCTCAAAAAGTCAGTACAGGTAGGACTTGAGGTAGAGGTAAGACCTCAGAGATATAAGGACTATCAGATGATGTATAGTATGGTTGAGATTCAAAGAATGTGACATAAGCGGACATAAGATATCGATTAGGGTCAAGGGAATAACAACGATACGCTTTTTGAACTCGAGAGTAACCAAGAAAGAGACATTTGAGAGCACGAAGGGTTAATTTATCTTTTCCTGGAGCTAAGTTATGAACAAAGTATGTGCTCCCCAAGACACGAGGAAGTATAGAATGGAGATGGGACAAGGGAAATAGTATGGAATGGGGAACCTGATTCTGAATAGAAGATGAGGGCATTCTATTAATTAAATAACAAGATGCAAGGACAACATTGCCCCAAAATTGCAGCGGAACATGGGACTCAATGAGAAGAGTGTGAGCAGTTTCAATAAGATGCCTATTCTTTCCTTCTGCTACACCATTCTACTGAGGGGTGTACGAACAAGATCCCTAGTGAATAATTCCTTGGTGAGTCATTAACTCTTGAAATTGAGAGGACATGTATTCTAGTGCATTATCACTATGAAGAGTACGAATGAAAACTGGTTTTGTATTTCAGCAAAAAAACTTTTAAATATAGAAAATAACTCCGAACGATCTTTCATTAAGAAAACCCAAGTACATCTTGAATAATCATCAATGAACCTAACAAAATAACAAAATCCTAAGGATGAACTAACTCGACTAGGACCCCAAATATCAGAATGAACTAAAGAAAAAATAGACTCGGAACGACCCTCAATACTATGTGAAAATTTAGCACAAGCATGTTTCCCAAGTTGACAGGAATTACAATCTAATGAAGATAAACTAGACACCATCTTTTGCAGTTTAGATAGACTAGAATGTCCCAAACGTTTATGAATTAGGTTTGGGGGATCTGTGATGGAGCATGCTATGAAGGAATTTGAAGAGGTAAGATAGTAAAGGCCTTGTGATTCATGTCCTGTGCCAATCATCTGTCCCGTACTGTGGTCTTGCATAATGAAAAAATCATAAAAAAATAAATGCCACAATGTAAGTCCCGCTTCAAACGACTAACAGATGCCAAATTAAAAGGAGAACTAAGAACATAATGAACAGAATCTAAGGTGACGAAAGGTAAGGCTTGGGCTTTTCTAATCCCTTTTGGTTTTGTTTGGATTGGCTAAAGTAATAGCAGGAAAAGATTGTGAGTAAACAATATTAGACAAAAGGGATTTGTTACCAGAAATATGATCAGAAGCACCTGAGTCCATAACCCATGATCCAAGATTACTAGACTGTGAAACACAAACAAAAGGATTACCCGCAACAGGAACAGTAGGTTGAGGAACCGATGCTGCTTCGGGAGACAATTGCTTACTTGATCGATACTGAAGGAACTCATCATATTTGTCCTGGCAATATGAGCATTATTGGATGATTGGTCAGGTGGAGCAACAGGTGCTACTTGTAGGGATGTTTGCTTAGTTCCGCGATTTCGAAGGGATTCGTTATATTCTTTATAACAGTAGGATCATAACTGTGCGGTGGACCATGCAAAGTATAACATATGTCGCGAGTGTGTCCAGACTTATTGCAATAACTATGCTTAGAGCGAGATCTTCCAAAACGACTTCCTTCTCGTCGGTTCTCTATAGTAGATAGTCGTTTATCAATAGTTTGAGATGCAAGAATAGAGGAGTCAATGGTGGGTGATGAAACTACTTTATGACTTGGAGGCGCAACAAGACGAAGTAAATGAGAGAATAATTCATCCATTGTAGGGATTGTAGGACTAGCTAAGATCTGATCACGTACTGAGTCATGATCAGCAGGAAGTCCGGCAAGTGTAAGGACTAAAAACGATATCTATCTATGCTCTTGTTGTGTTTTTACGTTCACAGTGACTGGCATCAACGTTTCAAATTCCTCCATTATTGCCTGCACTTGTCCCAAGTATGTAGAAATTAGATTTTTGTTTCTTTAAGTTGGTCATTCGAAATACCACATTATAAAAACGAGATATGTCATTAGTATATAAAACACGAGCCTTTTCCCAAACTGAATAGCATATCTGGAATAGGCGAAACAAGGGCATCAACTTGGAATCAATAGATCGCCATAGGAGACTACACAATTGAACATCAACCTTCTCCCATTGTGCTTTGGCTGTTGTAGATTCCTCCACAACCTTTTTCCTTTCATCTACCGCACCAACATTGGTCGTTAAGTGATTGTGGACACCTTGACCTTTGCACCATAATTCAAACGAGGAAGCCCATACCAAATAATTGGAACTGCCCACTAATGGTTCTGAAGTAATCGTAGGATTTGCACTTCCGATTCCGGTTCTTTTGGAGCCAAACATATCAAACCCAAAAGACATCTTCTGAAATCTAGAAAATAATTTGCAGGAATCCAAATTTTTTTTGTCACCAGAAAATCAGATCTGACCACCGAAGAGTGGTCAAAATCAAAAAAGAAAATAAATAATTAAAACTAAAACTATGTGGCTGTCGAAAACTGATCGAAATAAAAAATTAAATATATGGTCAGCCTCCGAATGCAGGGTTGACCTCACTGGAAAAAAATATAAAAAAAAACAAACTGGTCGGAAACCTGAAATAGTGGCTAGAAATCACCGGAACCCTAATTCTGGCGATCGGAACTGGAAAAAAATGACTGGGGTTGGGTCGGAATTACTAGCCGACCCCAGCAGAAGAAAAAAATAGAAAAAAAAACCCACCGGAGAAGCCACACGCGCCGGCGCATGACCCAAATCTCGCTGGAAAATAGTCAGCTTTGAGAGGCGCGTGGGTGACTGTTTTTCGGTGGTTCTGGTTGAGGTGTGGTCGCCCGATCTTCCCCAGCCTAGTGACGGTGTTGGTTTTCACACAACATCCACAGAAATGAACGTTACACAAAACAACCACTGGAACGACTTTTTCCCTCTTTTTTTTTTCCTCACCGATGCTCTGATACCATGTGAGAAATATTAGAGAAAATATTATTGACTTGTGTATTTACATTACTATATAAAAGACCCTATTTATAGATACTACAATCTAATTCAAATCCAACTAGGAAACAACATACTATTCCTGTTCCAATTCTAAACAAGACTATATATTCCTATTCCCATTCTAACATACTCCATCTCCATTCTTCGGGTATTTTTAGCTGTCTTAAAAATAACATTAAAGAAATCTGTTAATCACTCCATACTTGCCCTGTGTGTGCTCTTTCAAAACTCTACCGAAATCTCATTAGGTCATGTTCTCTTCCCTTGCTCATCCTACTAATAGTGTGCTAACTTCCTCAATTTTAATATGCCTACAATACTCAAAATCTCAATGTCTCTTGTTGTGCTCCATATCACCTAGCAAAATGTCTGTCCCTTTCTTCGTTCAGAAGTTATGGAAGTATGTTTGCCATTTTTGCTTAATGAGGGTCTCTTCCGCCAATACTTTGCCTTCCTCATTCTTGATGCATTTCAGTTGATCTAGATTTGGCTTCCTCTCTCTCGCCTTTGCCAGCCTGTACAGTTTCTTATCTCCACCTTTGTTCCCTAGCTCAGTTTACAGTCATTCAAAGGCTGTCGTCTTTGCTACTGTAACTGCTAACTTAGCCTCTCTCTTTGCCACCTTATAAATTTCCTTATGTCTTCTTTTCTACCTCATTCTTGCATTCCACCAACTTTGCATAAGTTGCCTTCTTTACTTCCACTTTGCCTTGAACTTCCCCATTCCACCACCAATCCCCTCCGTAATCACTGTTGTTCAAAGTATGTCCTCCAACGACTGGCTTAATCGTTATCTTCTTGTCATTGATCCTCCGAACCTACAACTTGCTCCCTAAGGTCCCTGTCTACTACAAGACCTACTTCCTTCCTATCCCTCGAGCCTCTTAAGTACCACAACCTAAACCGTCCATATCCCAAGCCTTGGTACCTACCTATCTAGCCTCTTGGACACGCGCTATATTAATCTTCTTCCCTTTCAGAATCTTCACTAGCTTTATGGACTTTCCTGTCAAAGACCTTATATTCCATGACCCTACTCTTAGCCTAGGGAAATCCTTAACCCATTTACCACTTCTACCCCTCATCCATGGCCTCGACCTAAGACATGACCTTAATCTATCATTGTTTGCCAAAGCCACAAAAGAAGGTGTAAACTACAAAGGCAAATACCAAGGTATACTAAATTAAACCATAATTTGAAAGGCAAGATAGCAGGCAGTAAGTCTGAACTGTCCTGTAAATCAGGAAGAAAGCAATCAATCAATGAATTGAACTACAGTGTAGAACAGAAATAGCGATCAAGAACCCACACTATAGCGTAAATCAAAAGAACAAAAGAAGAGAACCACAACTCAAAGTATGCTACAGAAGAAGAAGAAGAATAAAGATCACAGTAGTTATTGAAATGACAGTATTGAAAAAGAATTTAAACCAGAAGTGACCTCCTAATCCGTACGCCTGAATCTTAAAGTTTAGATTTTGCCGAATCCAACCCTCGGATTTGCATCTGTTTCGGATACCCGCACCCTAGTCCGAGCAACGTAGACTATTACTGGACTAAATTTTTGGACTAGTTCTTTGTTTATAATACCTATGTTATCTGCTCAAAGAAATTTAAAACTTATATGTTAAACTGTCTTCAGTCTTTTCCAAATTACCATGCCCACATATAACAACAGCATTGTCCCGTCTCTTTATTACTGCCTTAGAGTGTGCTACAGTTTCAAATAATGTTTTATACCTCAAAAGCAACTGCGGAAGATTAATTGGTGCAGGCTGCACTGAAAGATGCAAAACAAGCAAAGAATGGGATAGATGTGGAACTTGCAAGCCTTCATTCTAATGTTCAGGTAAACATCACCACCATGTGCTACAGCAATGTCTGGTTTTATTCTATCTAATTTTTTTTAACTACATTTGACATAGAAAGCAAAAGATGATGCAGCTACTGCTGTAGATCAACTTCAGGGGACTGAATCTGAGGTTAAAGCTCTACGCTCTATGACACAAAGGATGATTTTAACCCAGAATGAGATGGTATCTAGCTTACCTTCGCTTTCATAATTTGCAAAATTTTTCATCACAAAAATTAATTTTCCTGGCTTATTATATTGTAGGAAGATGTTGTTCTTAAACGATGCTGGCTTGCACGTTATTGGGGTTTAGCAACTCAGTTTGGTGAGTAATGAGTCAGCGTTGCCTTTTTCCTAGTCACACACATTCTCTCGTCTTTATTTTTGAGAAGGAACATGATCTGTATTCTTTTCTGAATTAGAAAATCTTTTTTCTTGATGTCTGTCCTTTACTTTTTCCTTTAACGCTAAATTATTAAGTTCTGTTTTCCTGTGTATGCTGCTCACACTGACCTTTTATCCTTAGCTATAGAGTTGAAATGGTTTTATGAAGTCACCCAAGTTATGTCCATTGAACTACTGTATTTGATTTTCCAATTGTTTTATTAGATGAAGTACCTTAAACCCTGGCATCACCTGCAACCATAAGAAAAAAAAAGGCAAAAGGGGACATAAGATAGTGAATCAAGAAAGAAAAACGAAACATCATAATTGCACATTCGAAAAATTGCTAGGTTGAAAGGAAGCATCTTTTGCTCCTCTAGTGTTACAAAGAGGGCACTTGTCATGATCCGAACCTAGGGCTTAGCTGTGACACAGTGAATGTGACACCCGAAGGTGCCCCATCCAAGCCTCTTGTTCATATCATAAGCATACATAAGGTAAAATAAACAATTCATAAGAGAGTAAGCAAAGGGAACATAGCAATACAAGAGTCATGGTTTCCCTTTAAGGGGAATTACAACATCATAGGTCCAATTCATGCCTGTACATCATAGTTCTTGGCGGGGTCTAGAACATGCTACTAGCTCATCTTCATGATAGGGTATAAAGTGAATCAAAATGTCTCAACGTAACAAAACATAAGCAAGAACTAGGTTTGTCCCCGAAGCATGGGAACTCACCAACAATCTTCAACGATCAAATCCAACTCTAGCCACGAAATGGAGGAATAGTCTCGTCGTCGCCCGTCCCTACATGGTTAGATCATGTAGGCAAAAAGTATGCGTTAGTACGTGGAATGTACTAAGTATGTAGGTATTCCATGCATCAAGGAACATCATAACATAATAGCAATATGCATAATCATAACAATAGAATAAGGACAAGATATGCATGAGCAATGCATGTTTAAAATCATGAATGGAAACATCATAAAACCTTTCATAACCTTGCATACATATCTGGGAATAAGACCATAATCGACAATAAGACCATGTAGACTATTACATGGAATCCCGATGTTCCCTCTACACCGAGCGAAAGAGGAGTCTACTTTGTAAGGTAGACTCGACCCCACCCTTTAGGCTTTACCCTACCACGGTGAGTGTCTCATGAACATAAAGACCCCACCCTTTATGCTTAACCCTAACAAGGTGAGTATCACATGAACATAATGCTATATGGATCCATTAGCTAGCCTCAGAGGCACATAATCATAAACCTACGGTGGCACGTAGTTATGAGACTTGAGGATTTATATAAGGACCCTTGGGAATAGTCCCCCTCACTCAAGCTCATTCGATGCTAAGTCAAATCCCACGGAATACGTACTCATGCATTATACCTAGACATTATCATAATTCATACTTTATCAAAATCATACTTTATCAAAATCATACTTTATCAAAATCATACTTTATCAAAATCATACTTTCATAGCTTGTAAAATAGGTATCATGACATCATGAAAGCATCTCATATCATAGGAATAGTCCGTCTACATAGCTTTGCACATAGTGTGGGTATACTCCCCATCTTATCATTATTTCATCAAAATTAGGGTATTAAGTCACCCTCATCATCATATTATCATCATCATCATCAAAGCATATTTTCATAGTTAAAATTATATTCATGAAATCATAACTTTACATAGGAAACTAAGGCCATATATGGGTTCATGAGCAGTTGAAGTTAAAATTGTGCAATTAGATAAAAATCATATAGGAATCATGCAATTGAAATCAATTTAGACCATTAGTAAAGGAACCCACATAAATTCAACAAGCTCTAATAATCATATACTTGAAATCATTTGAATTCACGTGGAAATCATAGAAATCATGTAATTCTTCTTAATTGATGCATAATTTAGTGTAATAAACATGCAATCATCATAACCCAATCATTTGGAATAGAATCATGAAAACTCATAACAAAACATGCTTGAACTTTGAGAAAAAGGAGATTTTGAGTTGGGCTTCATGGATGAATCTAATCCATGAATGAAGCCCTACATACTTCAAGTAAAAAGCCCAAACAATTTGGAGTGTTAGACCTTGAAATCTTTGACTCAAAGCTGGAACTCTAAGCTTCAATGGAGAGAATCCTTAGAGAGAGAAAATTTAGAAATTTGGGAGAGAATTTGAGAGTGAATGAAGTAGAATGAGCTAGAAATAGGTTTCATAGGATTTGAGTCGGTTAAGTCCGTTAGTAGGGTCAAAACAACGCAGTTTAGTAGTTAAACGAATCGAAAATAACCAAAAATCCCTCTATCTTAAAATTGCTGCTCATCTACGGGCACTATTTACGGGCCGTAATCTGGAGTACAGGTCGTACATAGAGGTTTCGTCCTGTTGAAATTGATCCTGAAAATAGTCTCCGAATCACCTTCTATGAGGCCAGGTTTACGACTCGTAATCTCTTTTACAAGTCGTACTGGGGCTTCGTACTCTGTGTGGTCCTAAAACTTTAGCTATTGGAATTGCACCCCTCAAACTACGAGCTCATAGCACGGTCCGTAGTTCTATTTACGGACTGTAGATCCCATTCATAGAAACCACCCAGACTTAGAATTTTTTTTATTCCTCAGGGTCTAGTCTACGACACCTGTATACGACCCATGGAACAAACCATGAGCCATACGAGCCATAGATTGTCTCGTACATTCAATCCGGTTAAAATATTTTCTACAACTTTTCCATTTCCAGGCGTTCCAATGGTATATATTAGGGCGATAAAGGACATGTATGATGGAGCCAAAACTCGAGTAAGAACGGTGGGAGTTAACTCAGAGTATTTTCCTGTTGAGATGAGACTTCATCAGGGATCTGTATTGAGCCCTTATCTGTTTGCCTTGGTGATGGATGAACTGATGCGGTCTATTCAGGAGGAGGTACCATGGTGTATGCTATTTGCAGGCGACATAGTACTGATTGATGAGAGTCAGACTAAGGTTAATGATAAATTGGAGATTTGGAGACGCTCTGGAATCTCAAGGGTTCAAACTGAGCAGGACCAAAACAGAATACTTGGAGTGCAAATTTAGTGTTGCGAGGGATGAAACAGACATTAATGTGAGGCTTGCCACTCAACTTATTCCCAAGAGAGAAAACTTTAAATATCTGGGGTCCATCATCCAGAGTAATGGTGATATCGATGATGATGTCACATATCGTATTGGGGCAGCATGGACTAAATGGAGGCTTGCCTCTGGAGTACTATGCGATAAGAAGATACCACCTAAACTCAAAGGTAAGTTTTACAAAATGGTGGTTAGACGGTCTTTGCTGTATGGGGTGGAGTGTTGGCCTATCAAAAACTCACATGTTCAGAAGATGCAAGTCGCAGACGTGAGGATGCTGCGATGGATGTGTGGTCATACTAGGAGGGATAAGATTAGGAATGAGACCATTCGGGAAAAGCTAGAGGTGGCCCCTATGGCTGACTAAGTTGCTCGGACTCTCCAAAAATGTTGTCGCACCCGTGTCGGATCCTTCAAAAATGCACTATTTCTGGAAGATCCGACACACACCCGTCAACATTTTTGAAGAGTCCGAGCAACATAGATGGCTGATAAGATGAGGGAAGCGAGACTGCGATGGTTTGGACATGTGCAGAGAAGAAGTACCGATGTTCCTGTTAGGAGGTGCGAGAGGTTGGATTTCGGAGTTACACGAAGGAGTAGAGGTAGACCGAAGAAGTATTGGAGGGAGGTAATCAGACAAGATATGGCGAGACTCTCACCAAGGACATGACCCTAGATAGAAAGGAGTGGAGGTCGCGGATTAGAGTAGCAGGCTAATAGGTTAGTAGGATTAGGTTGATGTCTGATTTTGGAGTATAGTAGGGTAGTAGGATTAGTTGCGTTTTTACCGTTTTACATACTACCATGTACTTTTTGTTATTAGTTGGCCTTCCTGTTTCCTTTTCTTTTCCTTTCCCTTTTTTCATAGCTAGTTTTTCTGCTTACGAGTTTTTGAGACGACGGTTCCTAGGAAACAACCTCTCTACCTCTGAGGTAGTGGTAAGGTCTGCGTACATTTTACCCTCCCCAGTTCCCACTTGTGGGATTTCACTAGGTATGTTGTTGTTGTTTGGGGTGTTACAGAACTTGTAGCGGTGGCAACAACTACACCTTGAAAACTTACAACAACAATAACAACATACCCGGTGAAATCCCGTAAGTGAGGTCTAGGGAGAATAGTGTGTACGCAGACTATACCCCTACAGGGTAGAGATGTTTTTGATAGACCCTTGATTCAAGTAAACTATGATTACTTGCAAATTAATTATGATACATTGTTTTACAACTATAAAGAAGGAGATTGACTTTTTCGTAATGAATTGCATCAATTAAATGCACCCAAGGGTATTGACTTTTCGTAATGAATTGCATCAATTAAATGCACCCAAGGGTGTGGCTTACGGGTCAATGAAGTGTATAGAAAACCATAAGGTCTCTGATTCAAATCCCCACAGAGTTTGTGTCAGAAACACAAGGTGGTTTCTTCTCATTTGTCCAATCCTTGGTGGATAAAGTTACCTGGTAGGAGGTGAGAGGCAGAAGGTACCCCGACCACATGGAGTTAGTCAAGGTGCACACAAACTGGTCTGGACACCACAATTATCAAAACAAAACAGTGAGAAATATTGGAGAAGAATATTGTTGAATTGTTGTCTACATTATTACATTGAGACCCTATTCATAGATACTATATTAAACTCCTTTTCCAACTAGGATACTATAATACCATCCTTTTCCAAATAGGATTCTATATACTATTGTTATTCCTATTCCTATTCTAAGTAGGATTGTATTTACCTATTCCTATTCTAACACTCCCCCTCAAGCTAGTGCATACACGTCGTATGTATTTAGCTTGTTACAAATGTAATTAATACGAGGATCGATGAAGAGCTTGGTGAGATGTCCGCAAGTTGATCACTCGACTTCACAAAATCGATAATCAATCTCTGTGTACTTAGTCTTCTCATAAAATACTGGATTTGATGCACAATGTGGATAAAACACTATGATAAGTTCTTGAATTACAGTGTTGAACTTCCCAAACCAAGCTCAGAAAGACTGTTTCATACCACAAAGTGACTTATACAAACGCCAAGCTCAGAAGACTGTTTCATACCACAAAGTAAATTATACAAACGACATACAAGGCTACCAAACGACATTCAAGGCTACCAAACTCCCCCTGAGCAACAAAATCAGGTGGTTGCTCCCTATAGATTTCTTCCTTGAGATGATCACGGAGAAAAGCATTCTTAATGCTCAACTGATCAAAAGGTCAATGGAGAATGACAATATGGATCATCTCAAAATTGCTCCAAGAAAGTCACTTTAAAACTAGTTAGAACTTGTTCATGTGCGGAATTATTAAATTTGATGGATGAAAGTGGTCATAATAGAGAAATAAAATTATATGGATAGGGTCGGAATGATGAAACGACCCTATTGAGAAAGAAAATTATATGGGTAGAGTTGGAATGATGGCACAACCCTACTAAAATGTAAAATTATATGGGTAGAGTCAGAATGATGGCACAACCCTATGCAAATTAGATTTGAGGAGTCATCGAAAAGACGCATGGAACTACGCAAATCAAATCTGAGTCACCAAAAAGACACAATGCTATGCAACTCAGATATGAGAAGTAGTTCAAAAAATTCACGGTACTACACAAATTGAATATGATAAGTAGTCCGGAGAGATGCACAGTGCTACGCAAATCGAATATGAGAAAGTAGTTATCGGAAAGATGGCACGGTGCTACTCATGATTAATATGAAAAAGTAGTTACTGAAAAAATGACACACTGCTACACAAATTAAATATAAAAAAGTAGTTGCTAGAATGATGTCATGGTGCTACACAAACACTGACAAATGTGGGGTTGACACAAAACAACCCTAGAAAGTCACCGAAAATTGACACACAGTGATCTGTTTGATTGAGTTTTCTTCCCTTGAATGAGAATCATACATATATCATTGACCCTACTTTTGCTAACATGACCATTGGCCAGACGGGTAGCATATATGGGTCATAGCCGCCTGTCGGCAACGGAAGCTCTTTGATTTTCTACTAGGACCGTAGATGCTTTGATACCATGTGAGAAATATTAGAGAAGAATATTGTTGAATTGTTGTCTACATTATTACATTGAGACCCTATTTATAGATACTATATTAAATTCCTTTTCCAACTAAGATACTATAATACCATCCTTTTCCAAATAGGATTCTATATACTATTGTTATTCCTATTCTATTCTAAGTAGGATTGTATTTACCTATTCCTATTCTAACAAAAACAAAATTAAATACTCCCTTTGTCCCAATTTTTACAACATTCTTTTCCTTTTAGTCGGTCTCCAAGAGAATAGTACCTTTCTATATCTAGTGATAATTTGATGTTAAACTTCTCATTTTACTCTTAGAGATAACTTATAGCGACACAAACATCTATTACTAATCTGAGACCACAAGTTTTAAAAGTCTTCGTGTCATTCTTAAACTCCGTGCCTAGTCAAATGCCATCACATAATTGGGCAGAGAGAATATTTTTTTTGCTATTGCCTGTGCATGAATATTTTATAGTGTTCTGTACTTGTCTAATTGCATTCTTATCCACCCAATGCTTTACTTTTTTTTTGAGTTTTTACCCCATGTGTCCCTATACTCTTGTTTCATTGCTTTATTTATGTAAGAAATTTTACCGGTTTGGACTCTTGAGTCTAAAGTTAATGTTGGTCTGCTTTACTTTTCAGGCATTTGTGCAGATATTGCTGCTTCAAAACATGAATACTGGTCATCCTTTGCACCTCTTCCTTTTGAATTGGTTATGTCTGCTGGCCAAAAGGCAAAGGAAGAATGTTTGGAAAAAGGCAAGGATGATTTATTTATGTGTTTTCTATTTGATTTTGTGGATTACCTAGGTATGGATTTGTCACATGGTAAATATTTTGAATGGGCATAATCAAAATGTTCTCTTTTGCAGGTGATGACAATCCAGAGAGGGGAAAGCTTGTTCAGGATTTGAATGATCTCACCGGAGAAGGAAATATAGAAAGCATGCTTTCTGTTGAAATGGGCTTGAATGAGCTTGTTTCTTTGAAGGTTACTCTAATAACTAGAGTCATATGTTGTTCTTGTTCCTGTATTTTTCTTTAGTTCCTTGAACTAGGTACAACATGTATTGCTTGCCCTGTTTCTTCTCATGTTGTTTATTACGAAGATTACTAATTCTGTTATCACTAACATCACAAGTCAATTTTTTTTTTTGTTCAAATTAAAGATTCCAATGCTCATTCATTTCTTCGCCAAGTCAATTATCAATTTAAGCTTTAAAATTTCCACATTGCAGTTTAAAAAAGAATATGATCATGTTAGATTGATATTATGAATTTGGTATGCCTAAGTTGATCTTAGACTCAATTTTGGTAAAATAAGAAAGGACTTACTGAATATGTATCATAATGATTATTACATAAAGTGAAAATCATTGGTTTTGTTATATAAAATGAAATTATGAGACTTATGGTGTTCAGCCGAGGGATAGGGCACAGGAAAATATCAGGCTAGTCTCCGGATTCGAAACACCAAGTTCATATTGAAAGGATGAAATCTACTTACTTTAATCCATTTCTTTTCCGATTTTCCCCTAGTATAGTTTGGGGTGTAAATAATCTCTTGCATGTCCACTAGCATTTTTTGTTCTTTTTAGTTGGAAGAATAGAGCATTGCTTTACCATTTAGGGGTCACCTGGTTGGGGACAAGTTATCTCGGGATAAGTTATACTACCATTTATATGGGATGAATCCATTCTTTTCCGATTTTCCCCTAGTATAGTTTGGGGTGTAAATAATCTCTTGCATGTCCACTAGTATTTTTTGTTCTTTTTAGTTGGAAGAATAGGGCATTGCTTTACCATTTAGGGGTCACCTGGTTGGGGACAAGTTATCTCGGGATAAGTTATACCACCATTTATATGGGATGACTTATCCTATCACTAAGACATAAATGGTGGGATAAATAATCCAAGGATCACCTAATACCTCCAACCAAACACAAGATAAAATAATCATGCATTTTATCCTGGTATTATTATACCTTATACCTCACATCAAATGAGTCCTTAATGATATTCCTCATCCAGGTTGAGGATGCCATAGTGCTTGCACTGGCTCAACAACGGCGTCCAAACTCTGCTCGAACATCAATTTCAGGTTTGCCTCTTGTTTGTTGTTTAAACATTGCTAGTTAACTACTGATATGCTCATATGTTTGTTTTTTGATCTCCAAAGCCTTAAACCCAACTTGCAAATAAATGTATACGACACATGCTCTGATCAGCTGTCATTGTTTGTACGGTTATATATCTGCCAATGAAATGATACTCGATAAAGACTTTAATCTAAGATCAAGGATTGGGGTTTGATGCTTGAAGATGTTCTTAACTCATAAGCCAAGGGTGTAGCCTAGTGGTCAACGAAGTGGGTGTAAACCTCGTAGGCCAGTGTTCGATTTTCAAATAGAGACAAAAATACACTAGGTGATTTCTTCTAATTTGTCTAAGTCTTGGTGGGAAGAGTTACTTTATACCTGTGCTGGCAAGAGATAGAATGGATAGTCGAGTTGCGCATAAGTTGGTCTGAACACCACCTTTTTGAAAAAACAGATGTTCTGCCTCATACATATAAAGAGAAAATTCAAGACCACCTAACATGTACACTAATATAGAACCTTCCTGTACTGTTATGTCCTCGTAGGAAGCAAATGCTTATAGCATATTATGTAACACAGAAACTTACATGACAGTTTTGCATGCAATTTTTCCCCTTTTTGGATGTTAAAAATAAAATGGGTTGGCGGCCTCCATGTTCTCATGCTGACATTGAGCAATAAATTGAGGTCTCTTCTTAATAACCATCATTTTGAAAGGCAAAGTTGGGAATTTATGCGACTCACCTCATGGTTAGCCCTACGTGACGCAGACCCTAAATTCCTTGGAACAATCACAAGGACAAATGGGTTTATACTCCAACAGATTGAGGGTTGCATCTTCCACATTTTTGGTTGTTAGCACTATATACTATAGAATATAGCATCTTAAATTTTCTTTGAAGTATTTGACTTTTTCTCTCCATAATTTAATATTTGGTCACTGTATATGTAATGTGCACATGTTATTACACCTAGATTTTTGAATTAACTTATAGAATTTTTTATAGAATTTTTATCAGAAACAGCCTCCCACCTCTGAGGTAGAGGTAAGGTTTACATAAACTCTACCCTCCTCAAACTCCACTTTGTAGGATTACACTGGTTATGTTGTTGTTAATCATTTATACAATTTTGATGCGTTTTTGGTTCTTATCTTTATTTTTAAAACTATAGTATATATATAAAAGTCATCACATACTCTGTGCCTCAAAGGGAACATCACCTGGTATTCTGTCCTTTTGAGGCACTGTTAATAACCACGTAAAGTGTACTGCTCTCATGCAATTATTGACTTTACATAGATTGACTAATAAAGTTTTTCTCTGCTGGAGTACTGGTCAGTTGGAGAAAACCATTATCATAGAAGTCAGGTGGAGGAGTAAACATATGAGTTTAATTTTTGATTACTTCATTTATGAATCCATAACACATCTAAGTTTGCTTTTCAAATAAGTATCTTCAATGTTGTGGCATGTGCAAACCTGTCAGCTGATCTTAAATGCAGTTGGTGTTCTCTGTTTTCATTTATTTCTTTTATTAATTGCGTCCATCTGTTCTACAACTCGAATTCATCTTCTCGTTTAACAATAGGAGTATGATCCTTCTAGATTTATTGTGTCCTATTGTCTGTTGCAGACATCAAATCACCAAGTGATCCGAAGTATATGGAGGCATTTGGTAAGTCCATCTGATCTGTCATTCTAGTGAGGATTCAACTTTTTGTATTTAGATTGCTAGATTTCATTTATCATCATCAAATACTGTCCCACTAAGACTCATGTTTAACTAGCTGGAAATAAACAAGCAGCTTATTGTGTTAAACTTCCTCAGTTTTCTTGCCTATAATTATCCCTTCTATTTTTTACATTTTTCTTGTTGGCTTAAACATGGAAAACAATGAGGTGCCCATCTAAACTTGTCTATTGATTTACATATTAGTTATTGGCTAATGCATCATTTATTTGCACTTAATGGAGGTCTTAATCTTAATCATTCAAATATGATCCATTAAGTCCGTTTGTTTTTTTGGTCTAAATTTTAATCAGTAAGTGCGTTTTTCTTAATGTAACCACTTAATGGGTTTAATGGATCTGAATGGATTAGGATCTGTAATAAGGTCTTAATATAATGAAAATGTCTATTTAAAGATTTCTACAATAATGGTAGCTCACTTATTCCATTTATTTAGCACTACCGCAATTGTCCACAATTAGCAACTATCGCCATTGTCATTCACCATTATCAACTACGTACCACCACCCACCCGTAGCCACGACCACCATCGCTGACTATGATTGGTAGAATCCTAAGTAGGGACAATTGATAATGAGTTTATGGGCAACATTGGATGGGTTACCAACACTTCCCAATTGAACTCAATCAAAACACCAATACTATAAATGATTCCACAAACGAAGAAGCTCAATTTGAATCCACAAATGAGTAATCCTCAAGCGAAAATCAAGGCAAGAAGTTATAGGTCAACTAAGGAATCAATACTAGTCTAGCTAGCTAGACTAGGCTAAAAGGTGAAGCTAAAAAGAGTAATCTCTCATCAATATTCAAGCTACCTTAATCCAGATTAGGAAGCCTTATATATAGTTTAGGCTTGATTACATTTTAGGCCCAAAAGTGACCTTGCAAGACAATGCAAAATAAGCCGAAGACATCACACTTCTTTAGAGTTTGCTTTGTTGCGATTACAACAAGGAGTTTGCTGCCGCATCCTTGTTCTGTAGACTTGACAGAACTGAGTTAATAGTTTTGGGCTGCAATGCCAGGTATAGTTGCATGACTTAGTTGGGGCGTCACACAACCCTTGGTTGTCTTCTTCTTCCTCCGACTTAACATCCACATGTTGTAGACCTTCTTTTGTTGCTCCTCAAGGGTCTTCAAGGCCTTATTCACAAACATAGCTTGTAGGACTTATAGTTCCTTGGCTCCTAGTGAATGGCCGCTTTTCGATATCGTATCATCTTCCCGCAAGGCATTCGACTAGAAGGAGTGAATGTTAAGTATGCAAGGAAGACTCTGACTATACATGGGATCCTCAATCACCAATCCTTGCATGAATATGGGTTGTGCTCGAGAGGGTATGGATCCCTTCTTGAAAAGGATTCGTCTTCGAATCCATAAGGTCATCTACAACACCAGAAGGTAGATCACTTACATTATGAACATTATACTCACATAACAAGTCAATCATATAGGCATTGTCATTGATCTTCTCAAGCACTTTGAATGGACCATCACCCCTTGGATGCAACTTCCCTTTCCTTAGTTGTGGGAATCTCTCCTTCCTAAAGTGAACCCAAACCCAATCATTGTGTTAGAAGATCATTGTCCTCTTTGCATGGTTTTGCCGAAGTGCTACCTAAGAGTTGTTCTTCTCCATGGCTTCTCTTATCTTAGTATGAATCTTCATTATTTCATTTGTCCTTCGTTTTGCATCTAACTCACAACATCACTAGACAAACGAGTTAGGGTTAAAAGAAACAATAGGTTAAACCATAGCACACTTCAAACGGAGTCATGCCAATAGAGGAATGAAGAAACCAATTATATGCAAATTCAATCAAAGGTCTTCTCTTATTTAAAGACTGGAGCTGGACTTCTTTTTCCTAACTCGATTCACAGTTTGATTACACTAAGCCAGAGCCCTTATAAGTTGGGGTTCTCCTAATCATACAAGAAGCCATGCTTCCAAGAGTCCTATTGATTGCTTTAGTTTGACCATCTGTTTTCGGATGACAAGAAGTAGAGAACATAAGCTTGGAGACACATAGCTCATCCAACATGTCATTAAGTTTGAGAATAGGATGTTGATACTCTATCATGATTTTGTTGACGTTTCTATAATCAATGCACATCCTCCCATTGCCATCCTTCTTAGGCACAAGGATCACCGGTACGACATAAGGATTATGCATTTCCTTGACTAGACCTTTCTCAAGGAGTTCTTCAACTTGCTTTTGTATCTCAGTTTCTTCGGATTGCTCCTATAAGTTGGGCAGTTGGGACTTTGAGATTTTGGCACAAAATCAATTTGGTGCTCCATTTCTCTCAAGAGTGCCAATCCCTTGGGCATCTCTTCAAGAAATAACTCATCATAATCCTGCAAAAGAGAAGACATGATACTGGGAAAAGTATTAGTGTCTTGGTTAGCATGCTACAATAAGTTCGTTTTGACGAGACACACTAAGAAGCATTCTTTGTCCACAGGCTCCAAACATTGGCTTCACAACCATACATATTTTCTCTTTTTTTTTTTCAAAGCCAAGTTCTCTTTGTTTTGAACAAGCATGGTCCCCTTATATCCCTTTTCAGCCTTTTCCACCCTTGTTCCTTCCCAAAGTCCCTTCATGATCGAGTAATCTTCACTCACATGATAAGTAGTCAATGGTGCAAGAGAGTGTTTTCGTCCTTCAAATACAAAGGAGTATTTGTTGGACCTTCCATGATGTTGGACATCCCTATCAAATTCCCATGGTCTACCAAACAACATGTGATGTTGTACATCCCCATCAAATTCCCATGGTCTACCAAACAACAAGTGATACACTAGCATAGGCACAATATCACAAAGAGCTTCATCTTTTTATTTGTTGATGCCAAGCTTGATATTTACATGCTTGGTTACCTTTATTTCACCACTCTCATTGAGCCATTGAAGCTCATAGGGACTAGGGTGCTTCTTTGTAGGAAGTTGTTTACGTTCCACCAAGGTATCATAGCTCACCACATTCGTACAACTCCCAGTATCAATGATTAAGACACATACTTTCACCATGACCTTGCATCTAGCATGGAATAGGTTCTCTCTTTGATCATCTTCTTTAGCAATAGCCCCCATGATTCGTCTCACGACACAAGAAAGATTCACGTTTTCCTCTTATTGCTCATTATGGAGTTCTAAAGGATCTTTTCCCATAAGACAAGCAAAATTCACATTTTCCTCCAACTTTTGTCATCACCCTCTGAGGGTTCTCCATCATCCTCACTCTTAGGATCATCTTCCTCTCTCTCCACATCATACTCCTCCTCATCCGTATGATATCCATCATGGAAGGCAACAATTAATCTCCTATTGGGACATTTAGTTGCAATGTATCCTTTTACTTGACATTTATAATATTGAATAGTAGGAGACAAAGAAAGTTGGGTTAAGTTTGATTACCTCCTTTGGTGTTGACGTCCCCTTTTTCTTTATAGTCGGTCTGAGCTTGAATAGCTTGATCACTACCTTTGGAGTGCTCCTGAGTGGATAAAGATTTCCATTTGTCATTACGTTTGTACCAAGAAGAAGTTGAAGTACTCTTTTCCTTGTAACTTCTCTCATCTTTTAAGTCCTTCTCAACCTTAGAAGCGTCATGAAAAGCTTAGCCTCATAGGTTTGGAGGTGTCATGTCTCAAGTTGGCTACAAATCTTATCATTGTGTAGCTCAAATGCTCTTCAATTTTGGAGTTCATCTTCAAGTTCTCAGATTCATCATAGTACTCTTCAGTACTTTTGTTGCCTTGTTAGAGCATGTACACCTTCTTGAGAACCTCTTGATAGTATTTAGGTGTCACATACCTTGATGGCATAAGCTTGATCAATT
The DNA here is from genome assembly GCA_038996855.1 of Solanum aculeatissimum. NCBI lineage: Eukaryota > Viridiplantae > Streptophyta > Magnoliopsida > Solanales > Solanaceae > Solanum > Solanum aculeatissimum. The sequence goes on along the minus strand of JBCEWC010000838.1, from coordinate 27,693 downwards.
TTTTCTACCATTTCTACCAATTGTTTTTGAATTAGGGCGAGTGATGTTATGATGTCATTGAGTCCCCTTCCTTTTCTTGATTATGATCACCTGGATTAGACATTGTACCTGCAAAACTCAACAAACAATGTCAGTGGTGAAATTCCTCACATCTCTCGTATTTGTACTTAATCCTTACCTCACTCAAGTGCACTTCCAAAGTTGATAGAGAACTACCTTTGCCCAATTAATTCACAAGATTAATAATTCTTTCTGGAAGAATAGATTCTTGTTAGTCGAACAACGGGGCGACTCAATACAAAACTAATAGAAGGATACATGAAATGATCAATGTGTTAAAACGAGAAAAGCTAGAAGGAATTAGCACGAAATGGAAAATCTAACACGAACTAATGAGCAGCCAAGTAAGGCCAATTACTAGTGTTAATTTGCTATAAAGATCAAGGAAGTGGATTGAAACTGGAAGAAAAGAAACAACGAACATTGTGAGAAATATTGAAGAAAAAATAAATTGTGTATTTACATTACTACATAGAGACCGTATTTATAAACACTACAATATAATCCAAGTACAAGTTGGAAACAACATAGTACTCCTATTCCAATTCTAAAAAGGATTATACTCCTATTCCTATTCTAACACTTCCCCGCAAGTTGGTGCATACAAATGATAAGCACCTAGCTTGTTACAGATATAATTAATACGAGGACCAGCGAGGGACTTGGTGAAGATATCTGCAAGTTGATCACTTGACTTCACAAACTTTGTAACAATATCTCTTGAGAGTATTTTTTCTCTGACAAAGTGACAATCTCAATGTGTTTGGTCTTTTCATGAAACACTGGATTTGATGCAATATGAAGAAGGGTCGCTTGATTATCGCACAAGTTCCACCTGATCAATTTCACCAAATTTTAGCTCCCTCAATAACTGCTTGATCCAAATAAGCTCGCAAGTTGCTGCAACCATTGCTCGATATTCTGCCTCTGCACTCGACCGAGCAACCACATTCTGTTTCTTGCTCTTCCATGACACCATATTACCTCCTCCTAATACACAATATCCGGATGTAGACCATCTGTCAGAGGGTGATCTTGCCTAATCGGCATCTGTATATCCCGTGATATGCTCATGACCTTGATCTTCGAAGAGTAGTCCTTTTCCAAGCACTGACTTTATATATCGCAGAATACGAACGATAGCATCCCAATACTATCACAAGGGGAAGTCATAAACTGTCTTACAACACTCACAGGGAACGAGATATCAGGTCTAGTCACTGTGAGATAGTTTAACTTTCCTACCAGCCATTTATATCTTTTAGGATTACTGAGTGGCTCCCCCTGTCCTGGAAGCAATTTAACATTCGGATCCATAGGAGTGTCAATAGGTCTACATCCTATCAGTCGTGTTTTCTCAAGAATGTCTAAGGCATACTTGCATTGAGAAATAACAATATCTGATCCAGACTGAGCAACCTCAATACCTAGAAAATACTTTAATCTGTCAAGGTCTTCAGTATGAAAATGCTTAAAGAGATGTTGCTTCAAACTAGTGATACCATCTTTTATCACTGCCAGTGATAACAATATCATCTATATAAACAACCAAATAAATACACAAATTTGGTGCAGAATGCCGATAAAATACAGAGTGATCAACTCCACTATGAGTCATGCTAAACTCCTGAATTACTGTGTTGAACTTTCCAAACCAGGCTCGAGGAAACTGTTTCAGACCATAGAGTGACTTGCGCAATCGGCATACAAGTCTACTAGACTTCCCCTGAGCAACAAAACCAGGTGGTTGCTCTATATAGACTTTTAACGCAGGATCACTATGTAGAAAAACATTCTTAACCTAAGTTGCTCGGACTTTCCAAAAATGTTGTTGCACCCATGTCGAATCCTTAAAAAATACATTATTTTTGCAGGATCTGACACATACCCGTCGACATTTCTGAAGCGTCCGAGTAACATAGTTCTTAACGTCCAACTGATGAGGAGGCCAATGACGAACGCTAGCCATAGATAGAAGAAGACGGTTAGATGCCATTTTAGCTACGGAAGCAAACATATCACTAAAATCTAGACCAAATATCTGAGTATATTCTTTGGCAACAAGACGAGCCTTAAGTCGATCAACCTGACCATCTGGACCAACTTTTACTACATAAACCCAACGACAACCAACAATAGATTTACCTGCAGGAAGGGGGACAAGTTCCCAAGTACCACCTGCATGTAAAGTAGACATTTCATCAATCATGGCCTGCCTCCATCCAAAATGAGAAATTGCTTCATCTGTAGTCTTAGGAATGGAAATAGAGGACAAAGATGATACAAAAGCATAATAGGATGATGTGAGACAATGATAACTCAAGAAAGTATAATGTAGGTTGGCATTTTGAGTGGACCGTATACCTTTTTGAAGTGCACTCGATTGACTAGGAGTAGATAAGTCCGCAATGGGAGCAGGGTCTGGCGCATGACATGAATCATTTGGAACTGGTAATGGACGTGGATGATGATGATAAGTCAAGAGAGGTGAAGGTTTGTTGGATTTTGTCAGAGGTGGCACTACTATTGGAGATTCCTCAAAAGTCGGTACAGGTAGGACCTGAGGTAGAGGTAAGACCTCTGAGATATCAGGACAATCAGATTATGTATAATAAGGTTGAAATTCAAAGAATGTGACATCAATGGACATAAGATATCGATTAAGGTCAGGGGAATAACAACTATACCCTTTTTGAACTCGAGAGTAACCAAGAAAGACACATTTAAGAGCACGAGGGGCTAATTTATCTTTACTTGGAGTTAAGTATGAACAAAGCATGTGCTCCCAAAAGCACGAGGGGGTATAGAATGGAGATATGACAAAGGAAACAGTATGGAATGTGGAACCTGATTCTTAATAGAAGATGAGAGCATTCTATTAATTAAATAACAAGATGCAAAGACAACATCACCCCAAAAACGCAGCGGAACATGGGACTCAATGAGAAGAGTGCAAGCAGTTTCAATAAGATGTCTATTCTTTCGTTGCTACACCATTCTCCTGAGGGGTGTACGGACAAGATCTCTGGTGAATAATTCCTTGGTGAGTCATTAACTCTTGAAATTGGGAGGACATGTATTCTAGCGCATTATCACTACGAAGAGTACGAATGGAAACTAATTTTGTATTTCAGCAAAAAAATTTTAAATACAGAAAATAACTCCGAACGATCTTTCATTAAAAAAACCCAAGTACTTGAATAATCATCAATGAAACTAACAAAATAACGAAATCTTAAGGTTGAACTAACTCGACTAGGACCCCAAATATCAGAATGAACTAACGGAAAAATAGACTCGGAACGATCGTCAGTACTACGTGAAAATGTAGCACGAGTGTGTTTCCCAAATTGACACGACTAACACTCTATCGAGGATAAACTAGACAAACTAGGTATCATCTTTTGTAGTTTAGATAGACTAGGATGTCCCAAATGTTTGTGAATTAGGTTCGGATGTGAAGGAATTTTAAGAGGTAAGATAGTAAAAGCCTTGTGATTCATGTTCTGTGACAATCATTTGTCCTGTACTACGGTCCTGCATAAGGAAAAAATCATTAAATCAATAAATGCCACAATGTAAGGCTCGTGTTAAATGACTAACAGATGCCAAATTAAAAGGAGAACCAGGGACATAAAGAACAGAATCTAAGGTGATAGAAGGTAATGGTTGGGCTTTTCCAATCCCTTTTGGTTTTTTTGGATCCCATTGGCTAAAGTAATAGGAAGAAGAGATAGTGAATAAACAATATCAGTCAAAAATGATTTGTTATTAGAAATACGATCAAAAGCGCTTGATAGTGAATAAACAATATCAGTCAAAAATGATTTGTTATTAGAAATATGATCAAAAGCTCTTGAGTCCATAACCCATGATCCAAGAGTACTAGATTGTGAAACACAAGCAAAAGAATTACCCGCAACAGGAACAGTAGGTTGAAGAACCGATGCTACTTGTGGAGACATTTGCTTACTTGCTCAATACTGAAGGAACTCATCATATTCGGCCTGAGCAATATGAACATTATTGGATGATCGGTCAGATGGAGCAACAAAAACATTAGGCTGAGCAACAGGTGCTACTTGTAGGTGTGTTTGCATATTTGCGCGATTTCGAAAGGATTCGTTATATTCCTTATAACAATAGGATCATAACTGGGCGGTGAGCCATGCAAAGTATAATATATGTCACAAGTGTGTCCAGATTTGTGACAATAACTACACTTAGAGCGAGATCTTCCAAAACGATCTCCTCCTCGTCGGTTCTCCATAGTAGATGTTCGTTTATCAATAGTTTGAGATGCAAGAATAGAGGAGTCAATGGTGGGTGATGAAACTACTTTATGACTGAGAGGCTCAGCAAGACGAAGTAAACGAGAGAATTATTCATCATTTGTAGGGATGGTAGGACTAGTTAAGATCTGATCACATACATAATCATGATCGACATGAAGTTCAACAAGTGTAAGGGTTAAAAACAATGTCTGCCTGTGCTCTTGTTGTGTTTTCACGTTCATGGTGACTAGCATGAACGTTTCAAATTCCTCGATGATTGCTTGCAGTTGTCCCAAGTATGTAGACATATTGGATTCTTGTTTCTTTAAGTTGGTCATTTGAGATACCACATCATAAAATTGAGATATGTCATTAGTATATAAAACATGAGCCTTTTCCCAAACTGAACAACATGTCTGGAATGGGCGAAACAAGGGCATCAATTTGGAATCAATAGATCGTCACAGGAGACTACACAATTGAGCATCAACCTTCTCCCATTGTGCTTTGGCTATTAGATTCCTTAGTAGCCTTTCTCTTTTCATCTACTGCACAAGCATTGGTTGTTAAGTGATTGTGGACACCTTGGCCTTTGCACCCTAATTCAACCAAGGACACCCATGCTAAATAGTTGGAATTGCCCATTAATGGTTCTGAAGTGCTCATAGGATTTGAACTTCCTATTCTTGTACTTTTGGAGCTAAACATATCAATCCCAAAGGGCATCTTCTGTAAACAAACTTTTGTAGTCAAAAAATAAGGAAACCGATTGCAAGAATCCAAAAAGGAAAAAAAAATAGTGATGTCATCGGAAATCAGATCTGTCCACCAGAAACTGGTCAAAATTAAAAAAATGTGTGTGGTTTGCCTCGGAATGCAGAGGCGATCTCACTGAAAAGAAAAAAAGGAATATTTTAAAAAACTTGGTTGGAACTGATTGAAAAGTGTCGGAACCCTAATTACGGAGGTCGTAATTAGGAAATAATTGTATGGGTAGCCTCGGAATGGAGAGGCGACCTAGCTGGAAAAAAATTGAAGGCCGGAACTGGCCTCACGCGCCGGCTCGTGGTCAGATCTCGCCGGGAAAACTTCATCTTTGATCGGTGCGTGTCGGCGCGTGAGGTGCTATTTTTTGGTGGGTCTGACTGGAATTTTGTCGCCGAAGGGTGAGGGACCAAGTGGTGGTGTTGATTTTCACACACCACTGACAGAAAAAAATGACGACACAAATCAGCCTTGACAACTGCCGGAAATTGACACACGGTTGCTTGTCGAAAGTTTCTCACCAATGCTCTGATACCATGTGAGAAATATTGAAGAAAAAATATTATTGACTTGTGTATTTACATTACTATATAGAGACCCTATTTATAGACACTACAATATAATCCAAATAAAAGTTGGAAACAACATACTACTTTTATTCCAATTCTAAATAGGATTATATAGTCCTATTCCTATTCTAACAAATATTAAACTTGAGATTCATAGGAGTAGATAAAGTTTGCCATGGGGCAAGTGCTGATGCGGTCTGGCTGGTACCCCAAGGGGTTGTTGCAACCACAACCCTCTTCTGCAAACTCCACACTTTTGGCAATTTTTTTGCCTTGAGTTTGCGGTCCTTGATGCGGCAGCTGCAACTTAGTTTGCGACCTCACGAACTTAATGCAAGCTGTCAGCTTTCTGTTGCGATCATAGACTCGGTTTTTTGTACACTTTTTGACTTCTGCACTTAATTCCATTGTAGAATTTGCCTTTTTGGGAATATTACTATTGTACTAACACGCACACTTTTCCTTCACTTCCTTTTTGGATCAAACAACACTTTTTGAACTTTCTTCTCCTTCAAGTTATGAAGATCACCAAGAACAACTATGAACTTCAAAAACTTGACCTTTCCAATTTCAACTCTGACCTCCATCGAATTTAGATTCGAACTCCTTTTGATAGGGAGAATAAACCCTAATACAGTTGAACCTTCAATTTAATCCAAATCTTCAATCCCACTTGCTTATTCTTCAAGGTCTCCAACAATGGGAAACCTTCAATTCTACTCCAAACAAGATGAAATTTCAAATCTAAACTCAATTAAATGAATCGAACTATTTTTTCCAAAAATTTATTTATTTATTTATTTTTCAAATTAACAAGTTAAGGATTAAGAATGATAGAAACAACTCTTTAGCTTAAGCTCTGATACCAATTGATAGGATACTAAGTAGGAAACTAAAGAAAATGATAGGGGAAAGAAATATTCAAAACATAGAAGCGAGACAATTAATAATGAGTTTATGGGCTACATTGGATTTTTTTTTTGAAACTTGTAAGTTTGTATTCTTTAGCATTAAGGATATATTGACCACCACGAAAAAGTCAAATTACAGACTCCCTATCTATAATTTGTTCGGTATCTTCTATACATAGTTGTTCACACCAAAAAAGTAAAGATACAATTTTATGGGCTACATTGGATAGGTTACCAACATCTCCCAATTAAACTCAATCAAAACACTAATACTATAAATGATTCCACAAACAGAGAAAGCTCAATTTGAATCTACAAATGAGTGATCTCAAGTGAAAATCAAGGCAAGAAGTTATAGATTTGCTAAGGAATTAACACTATAGTAGCTAGCTAGACTAGGACTAAATGGTTAAGCCAAAAGAGTGATCTCTCATCAATATTCAAGCTACCATAGTGTAGATTAGGAAGCCCCTATTTATAGTTTAGGCTTGATTACATTTTAGGCCCAAAAGTAACCTTTCAAGTAGGGGTGTTCACGGTTTGAATAATATCGATCCAAATCGAAAAAATCGATTAAATAAACTGATTTTATTTTGGTTTGATTTAGTTTTTTAAAAATTGAAAGTGTTTGGTTTGAGTTTGGATTTGTTCGAAAAAACCGAAGAAATAATCAAACTGAATCGACAAATATGTATATATATATATATTTTATAATTATACATATATAATGCATTGTTTTTAAAAATAATTTTAAAGATCTTATATACGTTTTCATCAAATTTTAATTTTTAATCTATTTATGAAAGTATAAAATGCTCCAGACAAGAACATTTATCTCATTGATTTCATATATATAAATGTCTATGACAATTCTTGGTGGGACCAGAAATGTCACTATCTCTTCCTTCATTCTAAGCCAAAGTGGTGAATTTTGAAATTTTATTCACAGTAAATTTTGTGATTTGAAGTTCTATAATATCAGTCATTCTAATTATTTTTCGTTTTGAATGGATTGTTGTCACTTTTTCTCCGTTTTGAATATATCATTGCTTATATTTTTGTTTGTTAATAACTGAATAACCGAACCAAACCAAACTGAAAGTGATAACAACCAAACCGATAAATGTATATTATAATTGGTTTGGTTTGGTTTCAAGAATTTAAAAACCAGTTACGTTGGTTTGGTTTTGGTTTTGACTGATAACTGATCCAAACCGACCTGTGAACACCAGTACTTGCAAGACAATGCAAAATAAACCCAAAACGTCACATTTCTTCAAAGTTTACACCCCTTGTTGCAACCACAAGAAGGAGTTTGCTGCTGCATCATTGCTCCATAGACTTGACAGAACTGAGTAGTCATCTGTTTTGGGTTGCGACGCAAGATGCGATTGCACGGCCTAGTTGCAACATCGCATGAATTATTGCGGCGTCACATAACCCTTGGTCGTCCTCTTCTTCCTCCCACTTGATCATCCACATGTTGTAGGCCTTCCTTTGTTGCTCCTCAGGGGTCTCCAAGGGCCTCCTCTAGGGACATAGCTTGTAGGACTACTAGCTCCTTGGTTTGGCTCTTAGTGAATAGACTTGTGTGCATTGTGCGTTTTGATATCATATCAATCACTACCATCAATTGTTACCACTAGCCATCATTTACAGTTAACACTATCCATCACCGTTACCACAAAGTATCACCAAATCACCACATGTTATATCGCCAACAACATTATTCACCATCATAAGCTATCACTATCATCCAACATAACTATCAACCATCACCACTAATTGCCACCATCAACATCTATTGCAAACCACAACCACCACAAGCTATTACCTACACCACACTATTAGCCAATACCATCCCGTTGACATCCACAACCACCACTGCTAGCCACACCACTACCAACCACCATATAATTTTTAATTTTTTTTGGTAGATATATAGTATTAGGTTAAATTAGTTTTTAATGAAATTTATATTTTTTCTTAAAAATAAAGACAACTTTTATACATTTAATGTGTTTAAAAAATAAAACCATATAGTTTTTAAATTTTTTTTTGTTGATTTATAGTATCAAATTAACTTAGAATTGTATTGAAATTTATATTTTTTTTTAATTTTTAAATAAAGACTAGTCTTATACTTTTAGGTGTTAAAAAACAGACAATCTTCAATTAGTATTCAAAGCTTAATACAACATCTTAATATTTAGATATGTATTCAAATTCAGACATCTGAATCTTGATGAACATCTTAATATTCAAATCTGTATTTAGTTTCAGATGTCTTAAACTTAATGAGAACAAATGAGACCTTAGACATGGCAAAATAAGCTGTGCCAATCTTGAGCTTGTTTGGGCAAATCGTTGGTCCTTTCTAATTTAAATGTTTTCCAATGCCTCAATCTTGTAATGTCTTCCTGGATCCTTTTTAGGGTGAATTATTTGAGCTTTTCAATTTTTTCAGAACTCAGTCCCGAGGAGTCTGAGGATGTCCTTTTTAAGGAGGTATTGAATCCATCCTACAGTTACATTTACCTTTCTGATTGCTTCTATACTACATATCTAGTGAGCTGTGATCCTTTACCATTTTTTCAATGAGTACTTCCTTTTTTTATTTTTCAGAAATCTGCTTACTTCTCCCCGAACTGTAATAAATTCATACAACAACAATTTCCTTAATTCATAAGCAGTTTAGTTCTATTCTTAATTAAAATTATCAATTTTCAAAGACAAAATTCAAGATTACAATTTCCTTCTCTTATATAAGAGTCCACATCTTATCACCCTATGATAACAGTCTTCCAAAAATCCAGTGTAACTGTGTTCTTATCAGGATAACATGTAGATGAATGACCTCTTTCAATTAGCACAAACTTGTCTCCTTTTCTCTACATCAAGTTTACCTTCAAAATTTTACCAGGCATGGCTGACTTATTTTTGGAGGAGAGCCAAAGCCCATGGTATACAGGAGGAAAAAGCGAATAAAAGGCTTCAATTTTGGAGTAGTCGCAGTGGGCACTCACCAACTTCTCATGATGCTGTTGATGGTACATTCCATACTTTTTTAAGTCTATTACCTGGTTTTCCTTTTTAATAAACCATGTTTAGAAGTACTTAATTGGTTTAGCCACCATGTGTTCTGTATTGTATTGCACACAAATAATTTGATTATGTTTTGAAAACTTTACTTGGTAAATAAGCAATTTAGTGTTAGTCTTGCAGCAAAGTCGAGACAAAACAAGATTTCACTGTTAAAGTTGATGCATATATCCCTCCCAAAAATAAGTTTATCTATGTGTGATGCATGTGTACGCACACCACATGATATTGCTTGCAATACAAGTAGTGATATACTATATTGGAGTTTGAAATATCAAATCTTATTTTTGTAATATAATATTTTGCATGAACTTCATGATATTTATCATCATCAACATACTATTTAATGCATAATAGTATCTTCAAAATATAATACACACTATTCAAGATTAGTTTTTGGATTGTCTTATACTATATATATATGAATGTATGTATCCCGGGAACAACCTCTCTACCTCTATGAGATAGTGGCAAAGTTTGTGTACATTTTATCCTCCCCAGAGTGCACTTGTGGGATTCCACTGGATATGTTGTTATGTTATTTATTTTTTTGGTACAATTGTCTTACTATATTGATATATTATTAGTTACTATGGCTTGTACTTCGAGAATCTTATACATAAAGACTGAATTCATTTTCTAACAGTTCTTGCTGTTGATATTTTAGTTGAGCAAGGTCTGATGGAGCTTAGGAAATTGGCCATTGAACAAAAACTATGGGAATCATCTCGGAGATAAACTGGGCACTGGTTGAGATCTTCCGTTACTGGAGAGAAGTCTTCCCTGCAGTCTAATATTTACTGCTTGTGATCTATTTTACTCGCTGCATTCAAGCGTCTCATTCTCACTTTTTCCACTCATTGTAGTATTCTTCTCAAGATTCATGTTGTACAAGATTCCAATCTTGTTCTGTTTAGGTCCAACAGGAAGAGAAGGGTGTTCAGTTAAGCAAACTGTCTTATAGTTCTGGGATTGATATGCTTAATTCCAAGTTTCGGGATTTGGATACTGTCATTATTACTGATCTATCATTAATAACCACATTTTTGTATATTGTATTAACCTTTTAGTAGTAATTACTGTTTCCAACTTAGATTTTCTGGGTTAAAAGTACTTGGCTGAAAAATCCGAAGTAACTGTTGTATTTCGAGGGTTGATGGGGAAGACTAAAGATCACTATTGATTACCCAGCAGGTTAAATCTGTAGGCATAGACGAGATGCCTTAAGGTCCTCTTAGAATGTTTCCGTTTGTGTTTCTGTTACTATCCATTGGAGCGGGGAAAAAAAGGTAGAAACTAACTGTACATATGAATGAGATAGCACAAGGAGTTTACCATACGCGACAGTAGAGGAGGAATTTGAGAAGCAAGAAAAGGAGGTCATTTTGCTTTGGAGAGTTACAAAACTAACCGAATTGAAAGATGCTCTTTCTAGATTTTCTATACACAACACAGGATCGCTGGCATTATTGAGTTGAAGCAGGTCCACATTACCACATACATACCAATTATACATTATGTATCTTGACATGCGCTTTATGTCCTTCATGCAACCAGTCTTCGCATCTTTCACTGATGTTGGCGTGTAGTCATTCAATGAGGGCACGCCAGGAATAAAAGGGGTCATCTCTTTGGTTGGTCAAAGGTGGAAGAGAGCTATGCATGAAGGGTCCAAATCTTCTTGTTATTATTATTCCTTTTATATTATGAAGTGATGTTCGTTCTGGTTTTTTCTGTAGAGGTGTTGAGTGAAGTGTTAAAAAACATATCTAGACTATTCATTTTTTTTTATTTTCATATATAAATTATTAAGAGTATGAGTTTCATACTTAAACTATCACTCATGAGTTTGAAAAACTCACATCATTTGTCTATTTAATACACTTTTTCATTTAAACTTCCCCTTAAAAAAAAAAAACTCCACCTTTCCAAAAAAATAATTCAAATATTATTTTTTCATTAAATTTTTTTTTTCTACCCCAATCATTTAACCCTCCATTCTCAATTCTTTTAGAGTCTGCTTGGAAAATCACATGATAACTAGAATTGGTGTAATTACGGGTAGTAATTATTACCCTAATAATTACAACTTAGTAATTATGATGTCTTGTTTATTTGTCACAGTGTAATTACACTGTCATTACAAGTGTGTTGTTTGATGCACAAGTATAATTATAAGATTATATTAAATTTTAAAAATAAAAGTTAATTATCTAAAATTAAAAATTTATATTAGACAAAAAGAATATTTATAAATAATATTAAATTAAATATTTAAGAGATATATTATCTTTTGAAAATATATTAATTAGTCAACATATGTTCTTAACTAATATTATAAAAAAAATCAATTTATATTTTTCAAATTAGTATATTTTAATTAAATTAATCTTAAAAACTAAACATACAAGTTTTATATGAACATATGAAATGCAATGTTTGACAAAAATATAAATATTATAAATATAATGTCATAGCAAGATTATTAAAATATTTGACAGAAAGATAATCTATCAAATCTAAATAAAAAATAAATAATTTGTAATGTAAAATATCAAGTCATATACTACCAACACAAATGAAATTAAAAATACAACATAAATTCTAAATTCAAAATAAAAAGTTTAACATAATACTCTTGTGTCAAATTTCAATATAATATACACAAATATGATTCAAAGAAAAACCCACTTAGGAAGAATCGAAACCATAGAATTCCAGCTTCGTTGTCCTTACCTTCAATCCAATCTGATTCCGCGGAAAGTCTTGGATTGAGCTTTCACCCCGACACCTGCGCAGTAAGTTTGTAACTTTATTCAACAATGAATTCAACATTAATTTAAAATTTTAGAATACTAATAAAATCATACTAATGAAAAAATAAATATAAAATAAATAAATAAAAAAGATAATATGAAAAATTGCATGGAATCACATAAATTAAAGATTGACAATGAGAATGAAATGAAATGAAAAATAAACATTATAAAATAAATATTCTTTAAGAAATATTAAAATATTAATAATAAAAAGAATTTAAAATTATAAAAATAAGAAAATAAAAATAAAAGAAAGAAATTAAAAAGTAATAAACTTGTAATTACATAATATAATGATCTACAATTCACAACCCCCCCCCCCCCCCCACTAAGAGTGCAATTACATCCTGTCAATTACACCCAATTACCTACTAACAAAATAATTATATATCCAACCAAACAGGTCAGACGGTGTAATTACACCAAATCTAATTACCAGAATGACTTTCCAAACAGACACTTAATCTTTCTTTTATTTTATGTTTTTTCTCATTTTGTGTTACATATATATAATAAAAACTTTTTTTCTACTTGCTTACCAAATATAATAGAATTGAAAACTTTATTTTTAAAACAATCTTGTGGTAAGTAGAAACGACAAAAAAAATAAAATTGAGAGCAGAGGGCAAGGTAGGGTAGAGTAGATTTTTTTTTTAAAAAATAATAATAAAAGTTATATCTAAAACTTTTCTTTGGAGAAGTTGGTTGGCGGAGGGGGGGGGGGGGGGTGGTTTGGGGCATTAAGCAAGATTTTTTCAATTAAAAATTGGGGTGGGGGAAGGTGGCAGAGTGGGGTAAGAAAAATGATTTAAATTTTATTATATAGTACTGCTTGATGAGATCAGGAACAAAGTTAATGATGGGTTTGAGGTTTGCAGACATACTTTGGAATCCAAAGTGCGAGGGATGAAGCGGACAATGAAGTGAGACTTGTCACACAACCTATTCCCAAGAGAGAAAGTTTTAAATATCTTGGGTCCATCATTCAGTGTAGTGGTGATATCGATGATGATGTCACACATCGTATTGGGTAGCATGGATGAAGTGGAGGCTTGCCTCTGGAGTATTGTGTGATAAGAAGATGCCACCTAAAATTAAAGGTATGTTTTACAGAATGCTGATTAGACCGTCATTGTTATATGGGGTGAAGTGTTGAGTTTCATCAACATCTATGTCTAAGGTTCCTTTCCAAATCCGTGTTTATTATCGGAATTTTATGATAGTAATTGAAATTTTGGAAGGTTATGCTCTTTGGAATTCGAAAGTCTTTAAAGAGTAATGAATGGCCTGCTTTGATTTATTAAGTTCATGAAGACTCTAAGTATTTATTTTTGTAGTAGCTGAAATTCTAAGTATTTATATTTGTAGTAACTGAAATTCTGTTGCTATCTTGATTAGCCTGGTGAATAAATTTGTTAATAGTCCAAGTTTTTTTGTGATTGCTTAGGATAAATCTGTTCGACTTTTCTTTTTCATTTTTAATTGTTGTATAAACACTGGACTATGTTTTCTTTAATATAATGCAAACATATGTACTGACATTTGTGCATGTAAGTGTTTTTTTTTTGGGAATATTTTACGATTGTTTTGTTTTTCTTATCATACTTTAAAAACTTATTTGTAATTATACATTTTATTACTTCTTACATGCATATTTTCATAAAATTTTAATCGTTTTAATGAATTTATAAGGAATTATATGGGACATACATGTGTGTGTCCAGAGACTAGTAATATATAAATATGTATTCCTCAAACTAATGAAAATTCATACTTCGAATAATTTACGTATGAAACTAAAAAAGGTAGAAAGTTTAGGTGTTTTTGATACTCCACTCTTTAATTTACCGTAAATTTATTTTGTTGTCACCGTCACCAAGACAGAATAATTGACACTTAATAATATTTTTTTACTCCAATCACTAATCTTCTATGATAAGAGAAGCGAGACTGAGATTGTTTGGGCATGTGCAAAAAAGGTGGATCAACGCATCAATTTGGAGGTGTGAGAGGTTGGATGTAGGGGTTATCAGAGGGGTAGGGGTGGATCGAAATAGTATTGAAGAGAGGTGATTAGACAGGATATGACACAACTTCAAATCATTGATGACATGACCTTAGATAGAAAAAAGTGGAGGTCGCATACTAGGGTAGAAAGCTAGTAGGGGTAGGATATTGTTGTAACACTCCCTGAATTATTCTACCATGCATGGCCTTAAAAGTCCCAAAAAGTCTAACAATAATGTTATTGTCAGTGACCACGAAGGGTCTTTTACGACTCGTAGATGGTTCTATGGTCTGTAGATGGGCCTTGTGGTTACCCCTAGCATTTAGTAAAAATATGAATTTTGGAGTTGGACTTACGACTTGGGTCTATGACCCGTAATTATTTTGATGACCTATAAAAAGAGGGTTCGTGGTTTCAAAACAGTAAAAATTTCTCTAAGTGTTGGACTGGTTCGCAAGAAGGGTCTATGATCCATAAACATTGTTTCGTAGTTCAAGGCCCAAGAAATCCAATCCTCTAGAGCTTGACCCTTTCTGCAAGACGAAACCTATTGATGACCCATAAATGAGTTTATGACCTATAAATGCTTAGTCGTAGACCCACACCTAAAACCTTCCAGCCATATATGAAAGGGCCATCTACGACTCGTAAACTGGACCACAATCCACAGATGGGATTTTGTGGTTCAGTCCGATAATTTAATGAGGGATAATTTCATCTTTTCCCATCTTTTTCTAATTACAACTTTGTTGTTTTGAGGTTACTTTGAGCTCCTTATCAATATCCCATGACCCTTTTATCTCATTAACACTTATATTATTTGAGAGCAAGAAATAAAGAGGAGAAAAAGGGCTAGAGTTCAAGCGTCCAACCTGCGCTCTTTGAGTTTTGACTGTAATCTATAAATTTCAGATATGTAAGTCTATCATAGAGTTGGACTAAATTCGTCCACACACCCAGTATCTAAATTCATCATAATTGAATTCGAATTGAGTTTTACCCTGATCTTTGAGATAAGTTCTGAAGTTAATTAATCCTTCCTTGAGTTTCTTGCTTTTAATTGCATATTGATGATATCTATGAGTTGAGTAGATGATTGAGATGTATATTTGTCACGATCCAATCCTAGGACATAGGTGCAACATGACGAAAGGAAATCAAAGGGTACCCAAACAAGCCTCATAGCATACATAAGCACATCCTTGGTTGCAAAAACGTAGCTCAAACATCATTCAATCAAACTAAGGGATTCAAAACTTAGGACGCAAACAATGGGAAAAGGGATAAAGAATCACCATCAATCAACGAAATCAAACAAACTAAGGGAAGGGATCATAGGATGGACTTTATTAGGAAAAGGGACTTAGAAAGGGCACCATTTTCCATCAAGGTCAACAACATATAAGGGATAGAGACGAAAGGGACATCATCATAAATACATAAGCATCATAGGAGTCATAAATAACACATCATCCAACAATACCTCTCAGCATGAGTGGAATGGGAGCCAAGACATGTCTCGGACTCACCCTCAAAAGTAGATAACAAAAGTAATATAGTCTTAACATAAGCAAGATTGAAAATGGTTGTTGTCCCCGGAAGGGAGGACTTACCACAAGCAAATCTTCAAGCAAACATACTAGCCACGAAGAGGTGGATGAAAAGGAGCTACTGTCCTTATATGGTTAGATCATGTAGGCAAAAAGTATGCATTAGTACTTGGAATGTACTAAGTATAGGGATGCAATGCAACAAGAGATCATAAGCCATAATAATCAAGATGCATAGTCATATACAAAGACAATAAACTCAATATGACATGAATGATCAATGCCTTAGTCAAAACATGCATGGAGGGTAAACATAATCTCATAGCATAACATACATATGTGGGAAGAGACCTTAAACTACAGTTAAGACCATGTGAGGTACTCCATGGAATCCCGATGTTTTCTCCATACTAGACAAGGAGTGGTCAACTTTTCAAGGTAAACCATCCCTCACCTTAAGGGAATACCACCTATTTTGGAAAGAGAGTTTTACAAATGTCTTACGGGAACTTTATCCATTTCAGTTAATATATAATAAGATGCCTTATAGAAAATCCACCCTTTTCGGTCATTATTTATGCATGTACCTTATGGGAACCCCACCCTTTTTGGTTGATCATGCAATATGAAATTCACAAACCTATGGTGGCAACATAGTTAAGAGAAAATAGAAATCAACCAAGGTCCTCTCGATGCTAAGTCAATGATGCAAGCCAAATCACGTCAAGGCCATTCACTAGGAGTCAAACTTGAAAACTACAAAGAATGCAAGGGCTATTCATAAAGTAGTAGGTACTTGAGCTTATAATAAGGCCAAAGAAGAGGTTTTATATGTGTAAGATATCTTGGAGAGGTAAAGATGAAGTAGGGGAGACATTGTCCACTTCAGCGACTGAGGAAGCAATCGACAATCCGCAATAGAGTAGGAGATGGTGTTCTAGACTACTGAATGTTCCAGAATGTTTGAGCTTCAGATGCTGTCAAGGTTGACGACAAGGTGCCAATTCGGAGATCTGCCGAATGAAGAAGGAGAAGGTCATTTTGATCGCCTTTTATCAAATTTTGATCACTTTTGGGTCATTCATGTAATAATTGACCTAAGACTATAAATAGCTCATAGTTTCTCATTTCTAGGTAGATGATTTTGAATATTGATAAACAATACTCCTTGTGTGAGTTTGAGAGCTTGGTACAAGCTTTTGTTGAACTTTTTTTAGAAACGGGGGTTGCTTAGGAATCTAATTTCCCTTGAGGTCTTCGTAAGAGGTAGGTGCTGTCGTAGGATTAATAGAGTAAGGTCTTAAGGTTTAGTATACCTTTTGGTTGCTCTTGATTTCTTCTTTTTGTGTCTTTCTATCTATCCTTTACTTTCTTGTCTTTCGATTCCATATTTTATCTTATTTTTGCATTTTGTATTGCATCATTTGATATCAAAGCAAGATTTAGATTTGTTCCTATAATTCTAGTCTTGGATTGTTACTACAAAAAAAGAGTCAAAAACATTTTTGAAAAAATTCCAAAAATATTTGTGTTGATTTGAGTCTTGTTTGAAGTTTCTAATGTTAGATTTGTGTCCTCTAACATTAGTTGAGTCTTAGACTGAGATTTGGTAAAGTTTGGAGACACATTGAAGATTTCACCATTGATTGATTGAAGAAACTTGAAGAAGAGGAAAGTGGATCTTGAGATTTGAAGAAATTGGTTAGGAATTGAAGTCTAAAAGTATTGGGGTTTGTTCTCTACATCAAGGAGAACTTAAATCTCAAATTTCATAAAATTTTCAGCCAAATATTTTAAGGGTTTTATTTTGGATCTTTATCTTGTTCTTATTATTCTTGGGAAAATTCAAATATTCAAAAGGGAAGAATCTTCCAAGAAGGTGTTTGATCCAAAAAGTGCAAGAATAGAAGGAATAATTGTGTTTGTACAATTGAAATTTACCAAAAGGGGAAAGTCCTAGGTCAATAAAATATTGAGGGCTCAGAAGACGGTCAAATTTGGGGTCTTTAAAGCTGCAAAAGTGCAAAAAGGGTGGGCTAAGTCATGCTAAAAGGACCCATTCAGCGACGCGCCAAATAGTGCCTGAGTCCGCCTAATCCTACTCCAGTTGCTATAACTTTCGGCAGTCAAAATTAGACTGTTAAATAATCTGCCAAAGTAGTTCGGCGGTCAAAGTTGTAGTTCACTAGCTGAACTTCAACTTTGGCTTTTGAAACGCCGAAATCAACGGCCTAGAGCTTGACTAATCTCAGGTTCTAAATACTTAGTTTCTTTTCTTTTGATTCTCATCCATTTCAAGATTCCTAAGATAATTTTCAACTCGGAATTGATCTACTTGTTGATTATTGGTTCTTGAATCCTCTTCTTTGTTAGTGCTATTTTCTTTTGTGCTTTTATTTATTTTATTTCGTAGTTAACTTCTTGATTTAAGTCTGTTACCCTTAATCGAGTCATCCGTTCTTTTTGAAAACAAGAATCCACTCCGGCTAAGTGTAGAAATTGATACCTTGTGAACCACTTAGTATAAACAATCTTCAACCTTACCCGAGCCAATTTGAGATGCAATCAAAGGTATGTAAACACGCGTGGTTGCGAGGTTATTTCACTAACGCTAATGTTGTTTGTTGAGTTTTGTTTTAATAGGTACAATGGCAAGTGGGAATGAAACTCCACCACCTACCAGAGGAGTTACTTTGGATGCTATAATGGAAGTGATTACCAATATGAGTCGGAGAATGGAAGCCATGGAGGGTCAAGTATCCACCATTCAAGGTAGTGTGTAGGCTACAGATGGTAGAATGATCAATATAGAGGGTCGACTTAACACTACAAATACCACTCTAACAAACTACCTATCCAAATTCAATAAGTGGTCCTAACTGTCCTTCTTCTCCTAATATGACTCCCCAAACCTTCCATCAAGTGTTCAATCCAACACCCATGAACCCTAACACCAATACCCACAATACCATACCAACACAAAACCAAACTCCTCAAGAAGTTTCACCAAATCCATATAGACCTTACTAAGCACCACTAAACTAAAATCCACCCTTCCAAGCACCCTTAACCCGACATTAACCAATTCAAGTTGAGGAAGTGAGGTATGAAGAGTACCAAGATGGCTATGAAGGTAAAGGTGAAGAGGCACCGTAGAATGATATCCAAAGACATGTTCTAAGAGGACAAATGGGACATTGATGTCGCAGAGGTAGATTTGGTTTGATTCCACCTGGAAAAAGAACTTATTTGAACCAACCGCATGATTTTGGAGAAGATTAAGGTAACCAACATTTCTAACTTCAAAGAGGTAAACATAACATTGACTAAGGTGGAAATGGAGGTCGATATGTAGGAATAAACTTTATAAAGACTAATGTCCCAACTTTCAAAGGAGAGTGCAATCTCGATGCATATCTTGAATGGGAGTCACTTTATGAGAGGATCTTTCAAGTCAATGATTTGATCGAGATCAAAAAGAGTTGTTTTGCTATAGCTTAATTTGAAGGGTATGCAATTACATGGTGGGAGTACATGAACAGATACCATCTAGTTCTTCAAGGAGGACTACCACCAACATGGACAGACTTGAAAGCTCTTATGAGAGTCAAATATGTACTAGAAAGGTATAGACAAGAGTTGCTTGCCAAATTTTACAATTTGAGACAAGGAATTAAGAGTGTAGCAACCTATTACTATAAGTTTCAAAATTTGATCTTGAAGCTAGAGTATAATGATAATGAAGAGCATGTTGTCATACTCTTCAAGGTAGGATTAAACAATGTCACGACCCGGAAGAGGGCCTAGATGTGACATGGTTAAGGAGAACCCGAAAGTCCTCGATCAAGCCATCATAGTATCATCACTCAAATCATCGGTTCTGAAGCGCAGAAAAATAAACACATAGCACATATTCTAGGGAGAACGGGGCTTTGGACTCAAGCTATGGGGATGTTGTCGGGAATGGGATGAACATGAATCACATAGCACATAACAAGTATTTCTAAGGAGTGGGTAAGTAGGACTCAAGCTATGGGGGCATACCGGGTTAGGGGACTTTCCACATAAGCACATTTCCAACATTTACAAGTCCAAAACATAATCATAAGCATAATCGAAACATCATTCTCATAGCCAAATCTCAATAGTCATAACATCTCATCAAAACATAATATAACGTGCAAGAATTTAACATGTCCAACATAGCCTCTACATAAGATAGAGTGGGGCCTCGACATAATCCGGGCTCACCCTCAAGTCATAAAGTAAAGAAAATAAAATAATACAAGGAAGAGAAAAACAACTATTGCCCTTGAACAAAAGGGCTCACCACAGGCAATAGCTTCAAAGATGTCACTCGTCATCCAATGGTAGATAGAGGTCATCACCGGTCCCTACATGGTCAGAACATGTAGAAAAAGAGTATGGGTTAGCATAATAAAGAACTAAGTATGTGGGCATACAATGCATATGACATAACAATATGACCAACATGATGACAAGGGGACAAGTGATACGAAAGAAATGCACATAGCCAAAGATAAGTATATCATAACAATATGCCTTGCCATGATGCATGAAATGCAACCAAAGAATCATATTATAGCGGGGATGTGACCTCAACCGACAACAGAGGGAACCCGAGCGAGCTACTACTTAGATTCAAACTACTTGCCAGGTAGATCCCTAGTCACCCTTCAACAAGGGAAAACATAACAAGTCATCCCATATAAGGAGAAATCCCATGTTGGCACATGGTTTGACGGAAAAGAGTATAGGCCCTTGGAGCTAGTCCACCCCGACTCCAATCCCTCAGTGGTAAGCCTCATCCCACAGGAATATATATATATATATATATACATGCAAGCCTTTCAAAACAGAGAGTTTACATTCTTTTCAAAGCCTTGCATCATTAGGCAAAACATATCATTATCAAATCCATATCCATACTTAGGCTTAAAGCCAACAAGAGTTTTCAAAACCATTTCCATATCTATGTAATAGGAGTAGCTCATCTACATAACTTATCATATCAAGCCTTCATAACATATCAAAATGGTGCAAACACCCATAATGCTCAAACAGCCATAACAAGAGACTATGTGATCACAAGTCTTAACATATCATATCATAACAAGAGAGCCATGCCCTTAACAAGAATTTCATCATAACCATTCTTCAATGCTTATGCCATGAATGAGGAATCAGGTGCATGAGTAATGGAGTTTCAAACCTTAAACCATAATTCAATAGGTAATTCAACATAATTCATGAGAAATTCCCAATTCAAAGCATAATGCAATTTACCCATACTTATTAAATCATAGAGGAGACATGCACATTAGAACTTCAAGAGTTTCAATGTAATTCATGAAATTCAAACTTAAATCAACTTTAAATCACCTAATTTATACAGCCACAACTCAATTCAATTGAATACTTTAAAATTTAAAGAACCCATAATTAAAGAAGGATTAAATTCATAATTTAAAGAAGAGGATTCTTGGGTCTTCATGGATGAAAGGGAATCCATGAATCAATCCCACATACCTTGAAATTAGCCAAAAAAAATTGGATGATTTTGCAATAAAGATGATTTTCCCCAAATTTCTTCAAGCTTTCATCAATGGAGGTAAAGATGATTGAGAGAATTTTGGTGAGGCTTGAGAAGTGATACAATGAATTAGAGGGGATTCGGGTTTGATTTAGGGGTGTTAGGAGACCTTAGAAAGGCTAAAAGTGGAGTAGGATTAAACCAAATAACGAATTAACCATTAATAAAATAGACTAGATCACATAAAATAGGGTCTCATGGAGGCCACCAAGTGGTCGTGAACTGGCTCACGGACCGTGGGCCTATCCTAGGACTACACTTAGTCTCATCTTTGGCTTGAACTCTCGGGGGACTTTCTGGACCAACTCACGAGGGGGCCACGGACCGTGTAGCTGCACATGGACTGTGTAGCTGTACACGGACTGTGTACTGATCTGTGGAGCATAACTTGGTCCAGAGTCCAGCCCCAAACCTGGACCAACTCTCTGGAACACTTCACGGAACCCCTCACGGACCGTGAAGGCTCACACGGACCTTGAAGTGGTCCATGGAGTTCCACTTGGTCTGAGGTCTGGTCCAAGCTCCAAGGGAGCCCACTGGATCAACTCACGGGACACATCATCAACCGTGAACCACCAAACGGTCTGTGGTCCCTCACTTTGACTCCGTCCCGAATACTTTTTCCAGTATACTTCCACCTATGGGGAGTCTCACTGTAATATCCGACACAGTTCATCTCATACCAAGATATATGGCTTTTCAAAGTTGGTGCCTAGACAGCCTTACAACCTTTCACCAAAATAATTCCTTTGAATCCGGCCACTTAAATACAACACATGACCACCAAAATCCAACACTAACCTTGACCAACTATTATGAAGTTAAAATTTTTTTGGGTCGTTACATCATCTCCCCCTTGGGAACATTCGTCTTCGAATGGGCTAATACTACGGCTTAACGACATCAATCAAACAAGGGACATTTTCATCAAAACTTATAACAGATCATGCATCATTTCAAAAGTCATTCAAAACTCATGTCAAAACACCATTTAAATCATTTTCTTGCTCATGTATGCATGTAATGTCATGAAACTCAAGAAGCAAAGAATTAGGACCATAAAGGGATAGAACCTAGTACCTTAGGCTTGAGTAGATTGGAAGAGATAGGGATATTTCTTCATCATGTCCAACTCCACTTCCCACGTTGCACTCTCCAAGTCTTGGTTTCTCCAAAGCACCTTGACCGAAGCTACTTTATTATTGCAAAGCCGCTTCACTTGGCTATCCAAGATTTCAACCGGCACCTCTTCATAGTTCAAATTCTCCTCAATCGTCCACACCCTCTAAGGGTGTAATTGCCTTAGGGTCACCAACCAACTTTCTCAACATAGACACATAGAACACCGGATGAATGGAGGTCATGTCCAAAGACAAATCCAACCTATAAGCCACATTACCTACCCGCTCCACAATCTCATAAGGTTCGACGAACCGGGGGCTCAACTTGCCCTTTTTGCCAAAATGCATGGTGCCTTTCATGGGGGACACTTTCACATACACCCAATTAGCAACATGAAATTTGAGATCCCTCTTCCTAACATTCGAATAAGATTTTTGGCGACTTTGATCCGTGTTCAATCTCTCCCTAATAAACTTCACTTTCCCAATGGTCTCAACAACCAAATCTGGACCTAACAAGGCCACCTCACCTATTTCAAACCAACCAACCTGAGATCTATATCTCCTACCATACAAAGCTTTAAATGGAGCCATACCAATGCTAGCATGGAAGCTATTGTTGTAGGCAAACTCAATGAGAGGTAGATGGTTATCCCAATTTCCTTTGAATTCCAACATACAAGCCCTCAACATGTCCTCCAAGGTTTGAATCATCCTTTGGGATTATCCATCGGTTTGAGGATGAAATGCGGTGCTCAACTTGATCATAGTACCAAGTCCCTTTTGAAAAGACTTCCAAAAATGAGAAGTAAATTGAGTACCACGATCCGATATCATAGATCTCGGTATACCATGCAATCTCGCCAACTCCCGAATATACACCTTGACATACTTCTCGGCACTATAGGTAGTCTTAACTGGTAAGAAGTGAGCCGACTTGGTCATTCTATCAACCACAACCCATATAAAATCAAATTGTCTCCGATTACGGGGTAACCCAACCATAAAATCCATGTTCACATCTTCTCACTTCCAAGTAGGAATTTTGATATCTTGGGTCAAGCCACCAAGCCTTTGATGTTCCACTTTTACTTCTTTGCAATTAGGACATTCCGACACGAACTTGGCTATGTCCTTCTTCATTCCGTGCCACCAATAATATTCTTTCAAATATCGATGCATCTTGGTAGATCCTGGATGGATAGAGTATTGAGAATTATGAGCCTCTTTCATGATCACTTCCATTAGGCCATCAACTTATGGAACACACAATCGACCTTGGTACCGTAACACACTATCTCCCCTTTGGGAGAAAACCTTTATCTTTCCTTCGGAAACCAATTTCTTCAATTCAACTAAGGCGGGATCTAAGTCTTGTTTTGCCTTAATATAAACCATTATCGATGACTAGGATCCCCCTTGAACAAACATTCCACCATTGTCGGATTCGGCCAACCTTACACCCAACCTAGTCAGATGGTGCACATCTTTCACTATCTCCTTTTTCCCTTCATCCACATGTGATACACTTCCCATGGAGAGCCTACTAAGGGCGTCCGCCATAACATTAGCCTTGCCGAGATGATAAAGAACACTCATATCATAGTCCTGAGAAGTTTCAACCATCTCCTTTGCCTTAAATTAAGGTCTCTTTAGGTAAACACATATTGCAAGCTCTTGTGATCGGTGAAGATGTCCACATGAACACTATAAAAATAATGTCGCCAAATTTTCAAAGCAAACACCACCGCTACCAACTCAAGATCGTGGGTCGAATAATTTTGCTCATGCACCTTCAATTGTCATGACACATAAGTTATTACCTTACCATGTTGCATAAGCACACAACCCAAACCAATACGCGACGCATAACTATATACCACGAACCCATCTAACCCATTTGGCAAAGTTAAAATCGGAGTCGATGTAAGTGGATCCTTCAAAATTTGGAAGCCCTTTTCACATTCGTTTGACCACACAAATTTGACCTTCTTTTGAGTCAACTTAGTCAAAGGAGACGCTATAGAGGAGAACCCTTCAAAAAACCTTCTATAATAACCAGCTAAACCAAGAAAACTTTGAATATCCAAAGGAGTCAATGGTCTAGGCCAATCCTTCACCGCTTCGGTTTTCTTAGGGTCAACCTTGATACCATCGCCGGACTCCACATGACCAAGGAAAGCAACTTCTCATAACCAAAAGTCACATTTGCTAAACTTGACATATAATTTCTTTTCCCTCAATGTTTGTAGTACCAACCTCAAGTGACCCATATGCTCCCGCTCACTTTGGAAGTAAATTAAGATGTCATCAATGAAGACCACCATAAAATTATCAAGGAACGGTTTGAACACCCAATTCATGAGATCCATAAACACCGCCGGAGCATTGGTCAACCCAAATGACATCAGCACAAATTCAAAATGCCCATAACGAGTCCAGAAAGCCATTTTTGGAATATCATACTCCCTCACCTTCAATTGGTGATAATCCGAACAAAGGTCTATTTTAGAGAAATGAGTAGCTCCTTGAAGTTGGTCAAACAAATCATCAATTCTAGGCAATGGGTACCTATTCTTAACGGTCACCTTATTCAATTACCGATAATCAATACACATTCGGAGCGACCCATCCTTCTTTCTCACAAACAACACAGGAGCACCCCAAGGTGAGATACTTGGCCTAATATAACCCTTTTCTAACAAATCTTTCAACTGATCTTTCAGTTCCTTCAACTCCACCGGGGCCATATGATAAGGAGGGATAGAAATAGGTTGAGTATCCAGAAGGAGATCTATGCCAAAATCTACTTCTTTATCGGGAGGAATACCGGGCAAGTCCTCGGGAAACTCATTAACTACCAAAACCAATTCAAGCTTAGGTGACTCACCCTCCACATCTCTAACCCGCACAATGTGATAAATGCACCCCTTAAAAATTATCTTCCAGGATTTGAGGTAGGAAATAAACCAACCCTTAACCACGGAATCACTATCCTTCCACTCTAACACGGGCTCATTAGGAACTTGAAATTTAACCTTCCTAGTCCTATAGTCAACTGAGGCATATGATGGATGCAACCAATCCATCCCAAGAATAACATCAAAGTCATACATCTCAACTTCTACAAGGTCACCGGGGAACATTTTATACAACACAGAGACTGGACAACCACGATACACTTTCTGGGCAATAATAGACTCACCCATGGGAGTATACACCAAATAAGGTTCCCTTAAAGTTTCAGGACTCAAACCAAATTTAACAGCCAACATAGGAGTCACAAAAGAAAAATTTGCACCCAGATCAAGTAAAGCATAAGCATCAAAATCAAAGATTTTTAACATACAATTCACAATGTTCGGAGGTTCTTCTACCTCCTGGCAAGCATGCAGAGCATATAACATGTTGTTCCTAGGAGCACCGCCAACCGGAGCCTTTGGTTGCCCTTGATCACCGGGAGCCACTTGATCCTTCTTCCCATTCTTTGGACAATTAGAGATCTTGTGGTCCAAGCTACCACACTCATAACTAGCACCCATAACTCTCCTACATTCACCCACGTGATTACTACCATACTAACCACAATGGAGAATTCAGGGACCACCTCCAACTTGTGTCTTAGGAGAAGGCACCCTTGAATTATCAACCCTCATATTTGAACCTTGGCCTTGATGGAATCGGAAAAACCCACCACTACTTTTGGGATTAGAGAACCCACCATCGAGTCGGGCCCTGTTAGCTTCACTCACCCTTCTTTCCTTAAGCTTTTCGCCCTCAATTTGCTTGGCATAAGTCATAAGTCTTGAGATGTCCATATCTTGAATAAGCATAGCCGTACAACATTCTTTTACCACCAAATCCAAGACACCCAAAATAAACTTATGCATTCTTGCCCGATGGTCAGATACAAGCATGGGCATATTTAGAGAGCTTAGTAAATTTGAAAGAATAATCTCTCACAGTCATACCACCTTGTCGAAGATTGATGAACTCAGTTATTTTGGCTTCCCAAAGCTCAAGTGGAAAGAACTGGTCAAGAAAGGTAATTTTGAACTCTTCCCACCCAACCTTGACATCAACCATCTTCTTAACTAGCCATTGATTATACTACACCTGGGCCACATCTTTCGATTGATATGCAGCCAACTCAGCCTTCTCCTTGGATCTAACATCCATAATGGTCAACACCTTAGTGAGTTAATCAATGAACTCTTGAGCATCCTCATCCACTTTTGAGCCAAAGAATTTCAGAGGCTTCATCCGGGTGAAATCCCTCACCCTAGAGGCCGGAGTACCAATAATTATGGGATTAGCCGTCCGGGCTTGGTTAGCCACTGCTTGGGCCAACATAGACACCACATTCCTAAATTTCGCATGAGATACTTACTCCTGTACCAGTGGTTGAGGGGTTTGTTCATCAAATTCTGGAGCTTGACAGGGGAAGGGAGCTCTTCTGGGAGGCATGTTCTGAAAGAGCGAAAAGAATACTAGAGTTTAGGAAATTTATCGTAATAGTTCATAGTACGACATAGGGAAACAATGAAATAAGATAATTTCCTAAAATGTCATCATAGCCACCCATTCATAGGCATGGCGCGCATCACTCCCATGAATAAGACTCTAATCAACGCGACATGTTGGACTCCAAGGATCATTTATAAACCTAGGGCTTTGATATCATCTTTGTCATGACCCGAAAGGGGGCCTAGATGTGACATGACGAAGGAGAACCTGAAATTCCTCGATCAAGCCGTCATAGCATCATCAATCACACCATCGATTTGAAAGTGTGGAAACATAAACACATAGCATATATTTCTAGAAAGAACGATGGTTTGGACACAAGCTATGGGGATGTTGCCGGGAATGAGATGAACATGGATCACATAGCACATAA
>JBCEWC010000837.1:0-48589 GCA_038996855.1 Solanum aculeatissimum | reverse complement strand
ATATTATTTATAAATAATTTTAAATAATTAAATTTTGACCAATAGAGGAACGCCACGTGTCACAAATAATTATTTAATTTATTTAATTAAAAATCTGTTAATGAGAAGGGCATTTTAGGCCCTAAAGGTGGACGGGAAGGATATTTTAGGCCCAAAAGGTGGATGAAGGGCATTTTTGTACCATTTCTAATACTTCAAGGGCATTTTATGTCCTTTTCCGAATTATGAAACATAGAAAATCCAGTGTTCTAGGGCTGAAGTGTCCATAACAGCTGTGCCATCCATACTCCTCTCCTCTCTCTCTCTCTAAGGGGTATAAATCTTTTTCCTTTCTCTCTCTAACGAATCTGCAATTTTTCCATTCAATTTCAATTTTTTGGGTGAAATTTAGGGATTAGGGATTCGGATCGGTGAAGAAGAGACATCATGTCGGATCAGAGATTGACCCGTATCGCCATCGTTAGCGCAGACAAGTGCAAACCCAAGAAGTGCCGTCAAGAATGCAAGAAGAGCTGCCCAGTTGTTAAAACTGGTATACCCTTCGATGCCAAATCTTAAATTTTTTGTTTTGTTGTGAAAAAAAATTCATTTTTGTTTGGTTGTTTTGTGGTCAAAGTTGTCATCTTTTATTTGTTTTGTGTGTATCTCTGTTTTTCTATGTCAATTTAGTGTATGTTAGGCTATGTATATAACAAGACTCTGTTTTTCTATGTGAATTTATAGGTTAAAGTTGTATCATGTATGTTTTTTTGCTTCTCCCTAGGAGCTTTCACCACCTTAAGGTTAGAGGTTTTGGCCTTGTATACCTCGATTCAGCATCCGGTGAGGTTGAGATGGGCGGTCCTCCTTTGTTACAGTAGGTATCTACGCAGTTCAATTATTACAACAACCCATTAGCACATTCGAGCCGTATCGGCACCACCTTAAGGTTAGAGGTTTTAGCCTTACATATCTCGATTCAGAATCCTGGAAGTTAAGATGGACGGTCCTCCTTAGTTACAGTAGGTACTCTATGCAGTACAATTATTTCTCTTTAAACAACCCATGAACACATTTGAGCCATATTGGCACCACCTTAAGGTTACAGATTTTAGCTTACATACCTCGATGCCTGTCCTGTGAAGTTAAGATGGACTGTCCTCCTACCTTATAGTAGGTACTCTACATTAAATCAAGTGGTACAATCATTACAAACAGCTCATTAACACATTCGAGCCATTTCAGCAACAAGTTGGCTATTAGGCAAGCAACTTGCTCGTTGGACCCTTTGTATACATATGCTTCTTTCTATCCTCGTCACCCCATTTTTTTAGCAGCCAGCCAGCCACAAGCCAAACACATAACTGACAAATACTATCTGAGCAAGCCCATCTTATGTCAGTTGGGATTTTCGTGGGTAAACCAATGAGGAGGGTCATTTTCTAGGATTGCGTGTGTATATTATTGCTGTGTACCCCCTTAATGTTTTGAGTTTTGCAAGGTTGAGTAAAGAAGGGGATATATTTACTGCACTTTGCATAAATGATTGAGGAGTACTCTATTGATATGAGCTGTTGGGCTAAAGAAAAGGTTTTGTCTTGGAAGTAGATGATGTTTTAACTCACAGTTCTGACTTTTTTAACTATATAAAGCCGTCTGGACTATAGATTTTAGCATTATGTTTTATGATGAATTCAGGCTAGGGAGCTGACAGTTCTGTAAATACATTCAGTGAATTCTGAGATCTGTTGGTATTGTATTTGCCATTTATTCTTGAATTTTGCCTAAAGCTATCATATTTATAAATGAATAGAAAGTAGATGTTCTGTGATGTAGTTTTGGCATCCATTACAATTGTCCCTGAATACCAATAAACCTAGTAAAAAAGGAAAAACGAAACAAGGGTGCTGAAAAGCTTCCTCTGATACCGTGTTAAAGTCATTTTTGGGGAAAGTAGAATGTGGCTGCAAAGACTTGGTGAATGGATATTCTTTCCCCATTGGGAATGGATATTTGAGAAGTATATGTAGAGTTTCTGTCATGGCAAGGTAAGCTATGGATGGAATCTCCCTGTTGATTGTGAGGAACAGGATAAAGGGGTTTTTTAATCAAGGGGTTGTATCCCCTGATGTGCAGTAGCATATTAGATCTGAGGAAAAACAGGAATAAGAATTTTGGCATATGGGGTCTTCATAGTATGCACAAGATCAACCACGGGTATATGGGCAAAATTCCAAAGTAACCTACTGCTCACCATCTATTCTTTATATTGTTGTAACAGAGAAAAAACAGACTATTAGGTTGGGTGGTAAATTGTTCTTTATTTCTTCATTTAATTCATTCTTTCTTGATAATTGAAATATTAAAAGGGGGCAAAGCTCTGTGAATAGATGTGTTCTGTTTAAGAATAGAACAGTGGAAGCATGTGCCCATTTTAGATCATACCAGCTTATAGGGAGGAATCTAGGTTTAGTCCTTGTTCTTATATTTACGTTAGGGTCTTTTTATTTGGTTGTAGATACTTGTACATCATTTAGGGATGAGTGTAGGATAAGATAACTTCTAGTTTAGATAGCCCATAATCTTCCATAAAAGGAAAATTATCTAGAATTTGAATGAAATGGATCCAAATGGAGTGGACTGGTTGCGGAGAACTCATGTAGTCGACCCCTATTTAGAACTGTGGTTTAGTTGTTTTTCAATCCTTGGGATCAAAGTGTAGTTGATTGACTGACAATCAAATAATCAATTTATGGAATATATGCAACTGAGTGTAGTATTACTTCATATAACAGGGAAATATGTTCACTCATTTTCATTTTATGGTAATGTTAAGGTACATCTTCTTCAATCAATTAAGCTTTGGTTTTGCAGGTAAGTTATGTATTGAGGTCACTATAGGCTCGAAGATTGCTTTCATCTCAGAGGAACTGTGTATTGGATGTGGTATTTGTGTAAAGGTTTGTATATATCACAAATGTGGGAATACATTTTGCTACAGATTGATCATTATGCTGGCTGACTCATATTTTATTTGTTAATACAGAAATGCCCATTTGAAGCAATTCAGATCATCAATCTGCCAAAAGATTTAGACAAGGATACAACGCATCGTTATGGTCCCAACACTTTCAAATTGCACAGGTCTGTTTAAGCTGCAGCTCTTCCAGAGAAGTCTTTTGCTGATCAATATCTGTTTATAAAGTTAATTCTTGAAACATTGTTGCAGGTTACCTGTCCCTAGGCCAGGACAGGTTCTTGGTCTGGTTGGCACAAATGGTATTGGAAAGTCAACTGCCCTAAAAGTTTTGGCTGGAAAATTGAAACCAAACTTGGGACGCTTCACTGTACTACTCTATTGCCATTGCTGGTCAATTCATGCCCATACAACTTGCTTATGATTTCTTTAATTTTTCTGTGACAGAACCCTCCTGATTGGCAAGAGATCTTGACTCACTTTCGAGGATCTGAATTGCAGAACTATTTCACTCGCATTCTGGAAGATAACTTAAAGGTGACTTCTGTCCAGTGTTTCAGCTATCCTAAATTGCGAATGTCACTCACCTCTGGATATACATAATGCCTCTTGCTCCTTTGTATCTTGGTACTTGAGTAATGTTTAATAAACAAAACATTTACAGCACAATGAATTTAGTTGTTTGATCAGGAGGGCAATGTAGCTCTCCATAATAGGATTTTTCTTCATCCGCACCATTGTGATTGCTCAAGTCATTATGTGTTATCCACCTAACTCCAGGTCCTTGGCTAGATCTGTTATGATTTTCCTCAATTATACTGCGGTATCCGTAACTGGTTTAGAAATTCTGGCATATCCTTTTTTCTACTAGGGAGCAGCAAGACCACCTGCTACATAATAAAATATTCAGTAGGCCGTTGCCATTTTGAGTAATAAAGGATGCTCAACTGCTCTAAGATAATGATGGAATGCATCACTCAAAGAATTGTTGAACAACTTAAATTTTAAAGTTCATCACACCATTCTATTTCAAGCTGCCTTTCTGTCTCAAAAACGGTTACCTTTTTAAAAAATCATGTCTTTTTTTCCTTAAGCTCGTTATTTGTTGCGTCTAATCACTTTGCTCTTGACAATATTAGTATTTTACTCATTTGTGATTTTAACTTTCCTTCAAACAGGCAATTATCAAGCCTCAGTATGTCGACCATATTCCAAAGGCAGTTCAAGGAAATGTTGGGCAAGTGCTTGACCAAAAAGATGAGAGAGACGTGAAGGAAAGACTCTGTGTTGATCTAGAGCTGAATCAGGTTTTGGATCGTAATGTAGGTGATCTATCTGGTGGAGAGCTTCAGAGGTTTGCTATTGCTGTTGTTGCAATACAAAATGCAGAGATATACATGTTTGATGAGCCTTCGAGTTACCTTGATGTGAAACAGAGGTTAAAAGCTGCCCAAGTTATCAGATCCTTGCTTCGACCAAATAGGTTCTAGTTCATTCTCTTCTGACTTTTCAACAATCAAAATTTCTATTTATTAGTCCACATACTGAAATATTCTTTTATTTTTCAGCTATGTTATTGTTGTGGAGCATGATCTTAGTGTGCTTGATTATTTGTCGGATTTCATTTGCTGCTTATATGGGAAGCCTGGTGCATACGGGGTTGTGACCCTACCCTTCTCAGTCAGGGAAGGAATTAATATATTTTTGGCTGGGTTTGTGCCTACAGAAAATCTACGTTTTCGTGACGAGTCTCTTACTTTTAAGGTAGAAGTCAGATTCTTGTGTAACCCACATGTCATGGCAAAAATATTATATGAATGATGACATTTTTCCATAGGTTGCTGAGACCCCACAAGAGGCTGCTGAGGAAATTGAATCATATGCACGTTACAAGTATCCAACCATGACCAAGACTCAGGGTAATTTCAAGCTTAAGGTAGTCGAGGGTGAATTTACTGATTCACAGATTGTTGTGATGCTTGGTGAGAATGGTACTGGGAAGACTACCTTCATTCGTATGCTGGTACACTTTGCTTCACAAATATGTCATGTTTGACATTGCTGTTGTTTCCAGTCTTCTGTGTTATAAAGACTTTTCTACCTGTGTTTCTGTATGCTCCAGGCTGGTCTGTTAAAGCCTGATTTGGTGGAAGGATCTGATACCGAGATACCAGAGTTCAATGTTTCATACAAGCCCCAGAAAATTAGTCCAAAATTTCAATCCACCGTGAGGCATTTGCTACATCAAAAAATACGCGATTCTTATACACACCCCCAGTTTGTTTCAGATGTGATGAAGCCTCTCCAAATTGAGCAATTGATGGACCAAGAGGTTGTGAATCTTTCTGGTGGTGAGTTGCAAAGAGTTGCCTTAGCCCTGTGCCTTGGAAAGGTAATTTTCTCTTGCTCTGTTGAACTGCTGCTTTGGTTGTTTTGTACATTGATCTAGTCGATGTCTTGGTCCCGATCAAACATAGTCGTCCTCTTTTTTTTTTTTTTTTTGAAACTGGTAATGTTGATTCCTCAGCGTTACGGTAAGCTGGAGATCTCCAAAAAGCTGGCAAATTACAGTAATTCTAAAAGATCTACTAACCGTTCAGCATTTTGTATGCAATGTTCTTTACACTAAAAGTAGAAAGTTGAAAGGTCTGCCTTCTTTTTTCTTTTTTGGCTCTCTATGACAGATACTGGGTCTCTTTTCCTGTTGGTGTTTCTTTCTTTCTTTCCTTCTCTTTATTTTACTTTGTTGTATCCTCTTTTTGCGGATGGCCTCGCAAATGTTAGCTATCAGGCCCTAGTTTGGAATTTTTGGATGTATTAAAGGTGGAGCTGGAACAGCTTTGTTGATGTGTTTTCTGTATTTTGCAGTACCTTCTACTCTATTAATGAAATTTCCTTGACTTACCAAAAAAAGGTTAGCTTTTGTTGCAATGTAAAGGTGTCCGATCCAACAACACAAAAGGTCTCTTCATCTGTTTGTTTGATGTTGTAACATTTTCCATAGGTGGTTTTCTTTATTTTCTTCCCTGGTCTAGGGTGTCGTATTGAGGGTTTTGCAAAGTTGATCAACAAAACCAGCAAGAAATTTCTATTTGCATCTTGGGTAGTTAATATCCACATTGCAACTTGTTGCTCCTCTATTGAAAATCTGCATTTCTTACTGCACCGTTATAAACATGTTGCACAAAATCTGTTATATCGCATTACTCTAAAGCCATTTAGAGATGGGACTTTAGTAGTGAAGTATAGATGAAGAGTTTGTCTGCAAGGGCAGCATTTGACGACTATTGCACTCATCTTACTCTAGTGATGTATTTATAAAATTATAACCTAACTTGCTCACTTAACTCTATGCAGCCTGCTGATATCTACCTGATCGATGAGCCAAGTGCCTATCTTGATTCTGAGCAACGTATTGTAGCTTCTAAAGTCATCAAGAGATTCATTCTTCATGCAAAGAAGACTGCATTTGTTGTGGAGCATGACTTTATAATGGCAACTTACCTGGCAGATAGAGTCATTGTATACGAGGGGACACCTTCCATAGATTGTGTTGCAAATGCACCTCAATCACTGTTGACTGGAATGAACCTATTTTTATCAGTAAGCCTTCTGCATATGTCTTGCTTGCCTCATTGCTTAAAACTTATCGTTGCAAAGTACAGATTTTCTCATGCTGTTTAGACTGCTGCACTAGCTTTATATTCTGCTACGATATGTTGATTGGATTCGTGTTCTTTTTCTTCTTATTGATGTGCGTGCCATCCAAATTGTGTGCAGCATCTGAACATTACATTTAGAAGGGACCCCACTAATTATCGTCCAAGGATCAACAAACTGGAATCAACCAAGGATAGGGAGCAGAAGTCAGCTGGATCCTATTATTATTTAGATGATTAACCAAACCAGGTTGTGCACCATGATCCTTGCTTGCTCCTTTTCGCTGGCACCTTGATGTTAACAGAAGCTTCACTATTCCCTTAGGTGCTAATCGATGATCACGAGCAGTCCCTGGTCATTTTTCATATCATAGACGTCTGACGTGATTATTAGAGGTTGACGTCTGAGTGAACAGATGATTGGATATCAGCAGAACGCCTTCTGTTTCGTCGTTGATTTTAGTAATTATTACTGGTTTTATGTACTCATAAATGTGGTTTTGTTCAACAATTTTGACTGCAGAGGGAGTAGTTGATTTCTGATTTTGTATGTTTTGTCTTTGGCACATGAATGAGGCATTTTATTAGTGGGATATTATTAATTTCATTCTCCTTACACTACATCAAAACATTATTTGATTGATTAGCATTAATATTAATTTTTAATGAACATTGAAAAATATTTGGTAGAGAATAAGTAGATTGCCCATGTCATGTGAGTTTTAGGCTAAACTAACAAGTGTAAATGGTAGTTTTATAAAAGTAAGAAGGGTCAAATCTTGTTATAACAATTATTTATTATAGTTCATTATAATGCTTGATTTTGATTTTTTATGTTATATTTTATTTTTCTATAACAACATTCTATTTATAACAACAACGAAACTCATTGTAGCAGTAGGATCTTTATACAATTACCTCGCTATAATAGTTATCATTACATATTGTGTAATAATATTTTGTAAGAAATATATTATGAGTAAAATAATACTAAAGTACTTGTATTGATCATCATTAATGTCACACGCATAACAAATTTCAAATACTGACATTTAAAACTCAGTTATGGTCATATCTTTACGAGAAAAGATTATTGGTGTTTGCTTTTTCACATTCATACTCTTTCTAATTTTGCATATTTTTTTTTAATAACAATTAATGAGATTTAAACGTCAAATGTTAGTATACATATATAACATCACCTCACTATAGCAACCATAAAACCTTCATAAAAATGTTGCCTTATATATATAGAACTTTTTTTATAAATTTGAATTTCTAATATAAAATTTGATTAAGATATCACTTCTATTCCTTCTTTATAATTTTCTTAGTCCTTTACTTTGACCTTCCCTCCATCATAAACGTCATATACAACAATCTCGCTCAGATTTTTTCATCATCTTACTGTGTGAGTATGATGCTAATATCATATTCCTTATGGTTCAAATCGATGACACATATGATTCACTAAGATTTTTTATTGTGGATTATTGAGCATGCGAAACACATCAAGGTGTTAGTTGAATTATAATTTTTTAAAATTATTTTCTTATCTTAATGCATGCAAATAAAATCCTTCATGATAAACTTAAATTTATGAAATACAACTAAATCAATATCAAGTTATGAGATAACAACATAAATTAACTCAAAGGTCTTGTGACTATGCACAAGCGTTATCCTTAGGCTTTTTTTGAAAAATGGATTGGGCAAAAATTATTGAACAATGCATTTTTTGTAAGACATGTTAGATAGAAAGTGACATGGTTGTTCGATGAGGCAAGTCCATGTATGCTACAACAAGAACAATAACATACCCAGTAGAATTCCACAAGTGGGGTCTGGACACTACCTCATAGAGGTAGAGAGATTGTTTCCGGGGCAAGTCCATGTATGCTAACATCCAGAAATTCATCCAGTTTTAGTTCACTGTTAACGTTGTTGCACTTATAATTAATGATGTTGCTTGCTGTTACTGCTGGTGATGTTCCATTGAATGCTGTTTGGATTTCATTTCTCTGCCCTTAAATCATTGATCAGAGTGATTAACAAATGCACTTTTAGTGTTCTACCTTACATTCTAATGTTTATCATTTATGTTTTAATTGAAGCAGTGGGATATCTAGAGCTCCAAGTACCCAATGACGTGTGGCCTAGTGGACTAGACTCAAACCTTGGAGATTAGGGTTCAAATTTGAATAAAGACAAAAAATGCTAGGTGGTTGTAGTGTTACCTCGTACATACGTATATATCTTAACTTAAAATTAACTATTCTAACTTAATTCAAATTGAGTTATTTTGAATCCTTCTATTTGCAAGGAGCTGGATGAGAAGAAACTTTCACGTCCCTTCTGTATAACAGTTTTCAGGTGGAATAGTTACAGTGTGTATTCTGGCCTGCCCACCAATGTTATAAATATAGTTGTTGTACTCTTCTCCATCTTTTGTTTTGCACCCTATTTGGATTTTGGGTGCTGCCCATACATTAATTTTTGTATGATTCAGAACTACTAAATAGCACGACCTATTTAACATCTAGCCCTATAATGTGCTGAAAATCACCCTATAGTCGCGTCAGCTTGTGCACCTTGACTAGTTTCATGTCTGCTCCCTTCCACAACCAACAAGTACTTTGTCCAGCAAAGCTATGAGGGCAGAAAGGGAAGAAACCACCTAGTGCTTTTGTCTCTGTTCGATTTGAACGTAGGACCTCATGATTCTCCTCCTATTTCATTTTGACCATTAGGACACTTCATGCTTTGGTACTTTGTGCATCCTACTTGTATTTAAAACATTTAGTGGTGAAATTATTTCGCGACTCCAACCAATGATTTCCTAGTTGAATCAACTCATTTTCAGCTTCTTGTCTGCATTACTAGCTGATATTCCTATAGTTGTAATGTTTCTCGAGCTCATCATCAATTGATTCCTTAATTTTATCTCAGGGAACCTCTGGTCACCAATATCATATGAAGAAACATATTAATACAGGTAAAATAAATTTAACATCAATATTGTTAGTTTTGAGCTAGGTTCATACTCTTGGTTGAACATCGACAGGTTCTGTATCAAGTTTCAATTTCCAAAGGTAAGCAAATTCCGCATGGGACAAGGGAGTGGGCAATTGAACTGAAGAGAACACCTTGATTTTCAATGCTTTTGTCTTCTGTCAAATAAGAATATAGCTGATAATAAACTATCCTATGATTGTCTTTTGCACTCTCCCTATTATATTTTTCCATTCTTAGAAAATTCACTTCAATTGTGAGACTGAGTTGGCAATTATGACTTGTTTCAATTTGCACTTCAATATTCTAACTTTTTGAATGATGTATAATATATAATATAAAAAAAATTCAAGAAGCAGTGTCATGTTTTAACCCTTAATATAAGATGAATTTGCCCTTACCAACAATGATTATAATTGAGAATCTAAAAAGTAAAATAATAAATTACCGCTCTCAAAAAATCAATTCCCAAAGTCTAAAAAATCAATAATACAAATGTGCCCAAATAAATTATTGTATATTATAATTAAAAAATATATTTTATAAATAAATAAAAATAAATTTGAGATCTTTAATACAATGACTTGGGCTCATTCATCATATTAGACCCCAAGCCCAAAGGTCCAATATGACGAAATGACAAATCTACCACTCAGGTATTGAATAGACAGAGTTGAGAGGTTTAAGCTAAGGTTCAGTCATTTTCTTCTGCGCAACCCAAATCTCGACGGCGATTTCTGATTTTCTGTCGAGAATCCAACAAGGTCAGTGAGAACCCATTTCTCTGTTTTGGGGTTATTTTTTTGTTTCAAAGATTTAAGTTTTTCATTGATACTTATTGTTTATGATGATGTAATATGTAGCTCATTTGTAATCTTTAAAATTCAAAAAAATAAAATAAAATTCAAATGATTCTATACAAAATCTGTTTGTTGTAGTTGATTATTTTGTGGGTGGGTTGAGGTGGGTTGGTCTTAGTTTTGGGTTTTGTTTGGTTGATTCTAGAGTACATTGCATTGACTTCTAATAGTTGTTACTGTTTTGATGCTTTTAGGTAGTTAAATATTTGAAAAAAGACATTTATTAATATTATAAACAAAATGGGGTTTACAGAAGACAATCTTGTTTGAAGTTTCACTTATAATTTCAATGTATTTGTTTTGGAAGGAAGTAATATATATGGAGTTTGGAGGTTAATATGTCCATTACCCAAATGGCTGTTTGTGTAGTTGTATGCTTATATAGTCAGAGAAACGTATTAGGCTTATAGAAATTGTGGGGTGGGGTTAGTTTTGGTTTTCCTTGGATTGTATCGACTTCTAATGGGTATTACTGTTATAATGCATTTAGGTAGTCGAATAATTGAAAAGCCACTTAGTTATATAAACAAAATGGGGTTTAAAGGAGACAATCTTGTTTGAAATTTCACTAATAATTTCAATGTAATTATTCTTGGAAGGAAGAAAAATATATGGAGTTTAGGAGTTAGTATGTCCGTTATTCAGATGGCTGTTTGTGTAATAGCATGCTTAGATAGTCAAAGAAATATATTAGGCTCATAGTAATCATGGGGAAATTGATACCAAGATAGACATTGCTGGCAGTAGAGAAGTATTAATGAATTTGATAATGAGGTACTTATCACAACTTCACAAGAAATTTCAAGTATTTTTTATCAAGTTAGAGAAAAAGAAAAGAAATTTCAAGTTTATGATATTATAATTCAAATGTTCATGTCAGTCCTGAAATTAATTGTGCATTTAATATGTTGTGTTGAAATTGGAACAAAATAATTTCATTTTGGTATTCTTTTGGATACTCGTGATTCTGTTTTCATTGAGAACGAGCTTGTATATGGTTAATTTTGTAGATATTCTTTTAGAATTGTTCTGCTTTTGAATGAGCAAGAGCATACAACTAGATGAAAGAAGGCTGTAATATTGAGATTAGAAAACAGAGAAACAGTTTCACTTAACTTGTTAATAGTCCTAATGTTTCCACTGTAAATGCAAAACTTCATGTTGCTTGATTCTGGTTATGGTTTATGCGTGATGGGAGAAAAAATGTATTTTCCTTCATATTCCGTGTTAGCTCCTTCTCTTAACTAAACTGTGTTTCTTTTGATCATGTGGGTATAACTAATGTATGCTAATTGTTCATCAGTATTGATCAGAGTCATTTCATTGAAGAAGAGATGGAGCAGAGCCCCGCACCATTTTCAGAAATTGGCAGGCGGGCAAGAGGTAATGGTTTACAATCATTTAATGAATGCTGATGCTTTTGACACTTGTTAGGAAGGGAAAAAGAAGTACAAGAAAACATTCATGAGCCATACTAATATAGTTATTAAACTTGATCTATACAACTGATTGGAAGAACCAAGCAATTTATCCTTCCTACGCTGTTTAGGTAATTGAACCTGTCAAAAGTCAGCCAGGACAAACTAAGTACCCTACCATGCAGGAGGTGTCTCTAGATTTCATCTCCGAGATGTTGTATATTTATGGTCTCAGGTTCAATCCTAGCGGAAGCAAAAATACTAGGTGATTTCCTTCCATCCTCTTAAGCCTTGGTGGATTGAGTTCTGAGCACATGGTTTGCTAAATTTCGTCAAGTTCTGTCTGCATATGGGCTGACATGGGAGATAGTAGGTATTTGGTGGAATTAGTCGAGGTGTAACAAGCTGATCCGGACACCATCTTCATAAAAAAGAGATGCTGTAAATTTGGAACTTCACATTTACAGGAGAGTTTCCAAGTGTACACCAGTACCATTATTGAGCCAATTCACATCAATGTTTTGGCACTTTGGACTAACCAACTCTATACAATCTCCTCTTGGAAGCAGTTACATGTTTCCTTCCCTATTAAATATGTGATTGTAGTGTATAAGTGATAACACATGTATAAACACTATTTATCAAGAGTATAGTAAGTTTTTTCTTCTGTAGGTATTCTATTGTTTGGTATACTATTATAGTAAGTTTTTTCTTCTGTAGGTTTTCTATTGTTTGGTATACTATTTGTATACAGGTGAGTTTGGGTCAAGCATTTATAAAATTTATTTGCTTTATAAAAAAGATCAGGAGTTTAGTAAGTTTGTTTTGTAACATAGAATTTCTCATAAGCTTTTAACAGTTGTTCATAATGAATTGGAAAGAAAAAACTTCATGGAATATGTGCTTTTGAGAAGATTTTGTGCTCAACTACATAGAAAAGAAGGGAAAAGGGACGATTCAGTGCTCAACCCGCAGTACAGATTGCACTTTCACCAGTGCTGAAAAATATGCCAAATATATTCCTGATTATGGGCAACAAAAGTTGAGGTATATAGGATTTTGAATTTTAAGTATGACAGTGTATAAGCCTTTCAAGCTGGGTTTGCTCAAACTCGCCTCCCAAACTTGTTGAAATAGGTTATACCAACCCTTGAGTAAGAGTAAGTCAGGTTGAATGAGCTTGCTTCAGGTCACTGTGAATCTGTGAGAGATTTCAGCAGGGTGAGCTGAGCTCAAACTTTAACCGGCTTACTTAATATAGCCAACAATAGCCTGTTTGTTTTGTACTAATTTTTTCCACTTAGATTGTTATAACAAGGTAAAGTTTATAGTTTTGAATTTTGACTGTTCGGTTATCATCAAAATTCTTTGAATAGATTTCTATTTAGTGAGCATCATATTAGGACTTGTCTAAAGGTCTAGTCATTTAACAGTTTCAACAACTTCTATCCATCTCTTAGATTATCTTCTCTGGAAAAGGAGCTTGCATTTCTTGCTATATGAGAAACATTATAATGGACTGTGAAATGCTCACATTCATGCAGATCTACTGACCAAAGACTACAATTATGATCAGAAGTTCACCTTCTCTATTCCGAGCTCCAGTGGGGTGGTACTGGCTTATTCTCTCATTTACTATTTCTCATTTTGATTATTTGAACTGTTGCACACATTATCTATCTTTCTACTGGAGTTTATTTATTATCTTGATATTGGATAAGTATGTACTTTAAGTTACAAAATATTCGTTCTTTCTGAAATATATTATTATGTGTCTTCAAGTCTGGTATCTGTCCTTTGTACTAGATTGTTTTTTTTTCCCGACAATGTTGTCTGAGCCAATTTGCACACCTCGACTATTCCACTGAGTACTTGTTACCATACAAGTATCGGGTATTCTGCCCATCAAGGCTTAAGCTGATGGGACAAAATCGCCTAGTGCTGCCATTCTAGCAGTACTGGGTTAACAAATTATACACCATCTAAACATTGAAAGCCCTTTTTCTGAGAAAGAAGAATAGGAACGAAATAAAATGACTCAAATAGAAAGAAAAGAATCTAATTATGTGCACGTATAGACACCCACACACTGATACACAAGTTTTCTGATAAATTTATGTGAGGTATTGAAATTTCTGCACTCATGCAACGTTGTAAAGGTGTACTAACCATATTTCAAATAGCCTAATTTTCAGGTAAGACATCTTCTATTTTACATTAAAACCTGGTCATGTCCACTTCTAGATGTATTTTACTAGTTTTGCAATGAAGTTTTGGTCCTGAAGTATATGCAAGGCTTGTAAGAACTTAATTTGGCTGTGAAAATTAATGATCCACTATTTTCCCTTTTGAGGCTACAAATGAAGATGTTAAAGAACTGTGGTTCTTGTACAGTGTCTGAGTACTGGTTTATAGGATGATCATTCTTGTTTTTTTTTTTTTTGAATTGAGAAGGTTTCTTATAACATATTCAGTGTCATGAGCTGTCGTAATACTTGGTTTACAACTCAAGGAAAATCC
The DNA here is from genome assembly GCA_038996855.1 of Solanum aculeatissimum. NCBI lineage: Eukaryota > Viridiplantae > Streptophyta > Magnoliopsida > Solanales > Solanaceae > Solanum > Solanum aculeatissimum. The sequence goes on along the minus strand of JBCEWC010000837.1, from coordinate 34,164 downwards.
TTCGTGAATGAAATATAAATGGTAGAAAGATGTTCATAAGAACATTTGTGTTCTTAGTTGTTGAGAAATTGGTAAAGTTGCTGCCATGTGACCAGGAGGTCACGGGTTCTAGCCTTGGAAACTACCTCTGGCAGAAATGCAAGGTAAGACTGCGTACAATAGAACCTTGTGGTTGGGTCTTTTCTCGGACCCTGCACATAGCGGGAGCTTGAGTGCAGCGGGCTTCACCTTTTTAGTTGTTGAGAAAATGTCCTTGCATCTCCCTTTGGTTTTGGTAGAGATGGAAAGTGTCCTCTGTTTTAGCCATAATTGGCGACTTTGCATCTATTATATAGTTTGCAAGGAAAAGTGGTATTAGGACCTCACCTGATCTCAGCTTACGTTGTCTAAAATAACAGTTTGCATTTGCTAATACCTCTTGATTCCGCTTGATTATGGTGTTCCATAAAGTATATTCTCTTGAAATTGATATAGAAATGTTTCATATCTTGCATAAGTTTGCACTTTGTTTGAAAGTGTTGGTGGTGAATTCATTGACAATCATACTTTTGTATGCTTTCATTTATTGTTACTATAGAACCTTCCCAACAGATGGTGCTGGTGTGCTGTAAAATCTGGTGTTTCTGACACTTATCATTGCTATGTATTATGCAACTTCCTCTAGAAGTTTTTCTGTATCCTATTAATTTAGAGTTATATCTGAATCTGGTCCTAACTTCTGTCATTTTCTCATATTAGGGAATAACAGCTACTGGTGTGAAGAAAGATCAAATTTTTGTTGGTGATTTAAGTACTCAATATAAGCTCGGTAGTACAGTTGTTGATATCAAAGTTGATACCTATTCCAATGTAAGAGCAGATTGTCTGTCACTAAAACCTGCAATTGCTTATCCTCTTGATTATCTAATTTGTGATCAGGAGATATATTTAAACTCTTGGTCTGTTATTTATAAGTTCAACGAGTGGATTTCTTACGTGGTGTTTATATGTTATCTTATATGCAGGTCTCAACAAAAGTTACACTGGTTGACGTTTTCCGATCCACGAAAGTGTCCTTAGGTTTCAACATACCTGATCACAAGTCTGGCAAGGTTAATACTTGTGCTTTCTAAAGTACTGGTCAAAAGAATCTCTGGTCTGTATGATACACATCAACACATGCATGAGCCAAATAATTAAATTAGTGTGCATGCAACCACAAATATTATGGCCAAGAGACAAATTAGAGGATAAAAGATTGCTCATTATTAAATTGATTATTTCCAGTTACATTAGAATAACGTGGTAAGTGATATAAAGAGTTCCTTTTTGTTTCATTTGATCATACTGGTACAGGCAGATAATGATTTGTGAGTGATTAGTTCACGGTGAACAAGCTGAAACTTGGTGAGAGCGTCACTGGCTGCTAAATGAACTAAATTAATGTGCTACCTACCAACTATTATTCTTAAAATGTTTTCTGTGGATGCAAGTAAATCTCATTGGTTGATATAATATATTATCACCAATCACATCTTCACCTTTGCTTGTAGCATCTTCTTTTCCTTCAGCATCATCAATTCATGTAATGTTCATTACATCATTCGGTGCAATGTTGAGCGTTAGAGTTGGACACATGGACTTGAAACATTTAATGGCTGTTGCACTTTTTTAAATTTATTTTTACTCCAATTCTGACTAGTGTTTGGGGATATTGTGCTAATTCCAGACTCCTTTATTCACACACAACTCAAAACTAAAAATCGTATGAAAGATACGTTTGTGAAGGATGGGTCTGTTTGGTAAGTTTTCTTGAAAATGTTTGCAGAGGCTTTACTTTCTATCCGATAGGCATGCGCTTAGTGAAGACAATTTGTGGGTCATCTAGATTACTGGTTTCTATTATTTTCAATATTAATGTTTCAGGTGATGCTAATGTGGACAGTTTAAAAATCTCAGTTTATTTCTTCACAATCTCTTTTTCTCCAGTTTAATGGAGTGGAAAGAAAGCAATTGGACCTATCGTGTCAATTAGAGGAGCAAGCTTTACCTGTTATAAGATAGTGTCTGACTTTCAATATAACAACCTTACCTCGGAAAAAGAAGTACTGTGACTCATGCACATGCTTCGAAAAGTCAAATCTATTAAAACCTTTAGTTATAGTATGTCGTACATGTTTTTTCCAATGTGCTATGATTTCAACCTGTATCTTATTAGGCGGGTATAAAAAAATCTGTATGTTATTTGGTTGGTGGATTCCATATCAATATGTGAATCATTCTTTTTGTATTTTCAGCTTGATGTTCAGTACCTTCATCAGCATGCTGCCATCAATTCTAGTATTGGTTTAAATCCCTCCCCTCTCTTGGAGCTCTCGGCTGCTATTGGCAGCAAGGATTTAGCCCTTGGTGGTGAAATAGGATTTAATACTGCTTCATCTTCTTTTACCAAGTGCAATGCTGGGATTAGTTTCAATAAACCGGATTTTTCTGCTGCACTTATGTTGTAAGTATTCTAGTTTGCTTTCTGCTTAATATACCCTTGGTGTTTCTAGTTCTTCAAATGTTTCCTGTTAGCTAAGTAAAGGTGGGATGGTTAATCCAACTATGCAACATGCAGTTATATGCTTTTTATTTATTATGCCAAATATTATACTGACTATGAGGTGTAGTCAATTTCTGTCTAACTTGCTCTCTTTGTGTCGTTATTTATTCCAAGGATGTTTTGACTTTTAGCTTTAACGATTGAAGTGTTGGTGCACCACGATTATCAGAAATAAAAAGAACTTGTACATCTGTAATCTGCTTATCTGACTATGAATACATCTTTACATTTTGCAAATTAAAAAAGAAAATGTGTTCTGGACTTCTTAAGGGAATGGAAAGAACGATGAGAATCTTTGAGTGGGCGAATACATGTATCAGGTTTAGGAAAAAATTAACTTGCTGTTTGGCTTAAACTAATAAAGTTTCCAACCAAATTTTCATCAATTTAGAAGTTAACAGAAGTATATTGGAAACAACCAGCACTCTACCCCCACAAAGTTAGGGCCTTAGGGCTAAGTTCTGCATTGGGTATGTTTTTGTTGTTGTTTAAAAGTTTAAGAAGTGATGTTGCTGAAGGTGCTGCAGAATTCAGCTAGAACCATTCGAGCCAAAGCTTAAATAAAAATTCTGCCAGAATTCAGTGAACACAAATATAATCTCTAGAAAGATCATGTCAGTAATGTCTAATTATTTGCAGCATATGTCAATGCAAAGTCTTCAAGGGGTGAAAATAGGCAATCAAATAGGTATAAGAAACTAGGTTATCTTTCGAAATTCATTTGTTGGAATCATAGATCCGAGCCAGTCTCTTTATGTTCTATCTTAATAGGGCATCAATATACTTGGTAAATTGATAGGTTGAAAGTTTAAGGTTCATATGAAGAAATTGTTGGTGATTAGTATTAAGAAATTAAACTTTGGTACAAGAATATTGAATACTAGCTCCAAAAAAAACGTAAAACAACTTATTTTTGATACTTTACCTTATTAAAAAAATGAGTTCTTTTCATCTAAATCAAGAAAATTTATTTTAAGTTGATTATCATGATTTTATTTCATATATTTCACTTAATTGTAGATATTTCAATTCTTTGCCCAAGTAGTTATGGCTTGCGTTCATAGCAAGTTCTCTCTGCATTGTGCCCATGTATATCTACACATACATATATGAGCGAAACATGGTGTCATTGAGGATTTATAAAGCCAACCCAACTTGTTTGGAACTGGTGTAGCTATTGTTGTTTGCACTTAAAAGCCCCAACAAGTTTTTATGCACTTTCTGCTTTAGACTAGTCTAGTTTATTTGATCCCCATTACGTGAGCTAGCTTTTGGTGTTGAGTTAGGTGCGAGATACATTTTCTTTACTCGGGATTACATCTAGTTCTTTCTCTGATGTTGGGATGACAAATTTTGTTATGATCCTACATCATGTGTATTCTTTTTATTTAGTCTTGGACAATCTTCATTGCTTAAGTTGACTTTTGGGGTTGAGTAGATCCAAAATCATATATAAACCTTGCTGTGATCAGAGGTGGAACTATGTAGGTTCCAGGGGGTTCATCCGAACCCTCTCGGCAAAAAAAAAATACAGAGTCTATATATGGTAGATTTTTTATATTTCTGTACATATGCTAATTTTGAACCATCTAAATCAAAGAGGAGAGATGACCCAGTGGTATTGGATTGCCCAACTTAGGCTTGCAGATTGCAGGTTCGATTTCTGTTGGGTGCGCAGGTTGCCTAATTTTTTAAATTTAATTCGTTGCGTGATTTGGATGAGGTTGTGATAGGTATGCCGAACACAGAAAGAATCTTCATTGGAGGAGATTTTAATGGGCATATCGGTGCGACTTCTAGTGATTTTGACGATGGCCATGGAGGCTTTGGTTTTGGGGAGAGGAATGGAGGTGGGACGTCTCTCTTGGACTTTGCTAAAGCCTTTGAGTTGATTATTGCTAACACATATTTCCCGAGGAGAGAATTACTTGGTTACCTTCCGTAGTATGGTAGCTAAGACCCAAATTGATTACTTATTCCTCCGGAAGGGTGATAAAAGTCTTTGTAAGAATTGCAAGGTTATTTCGAGTGAAAATATTTTCACTCAACATAAGCTTCTGGTGATGGGCTTAGAGATTAAGAGGGGTAAGAAGAAGAAGGCTATTTATGTCCAACTGAGGATTAGGTGGGGGTGGCCTGACTCCTGCCCTTTCTAGGGAGATGGGGGAAAAGTTGAGTAGTCTGGGGGCTTGGAGTGGTAGCGGAGATATGAACACCATGTGGGACACCGCTGCTGGTTACATTAGAAAAGTACCCACCGAGGTACTAGGGGTTTCGAGAGGGACCTTTGGTGGATGTCAAGGTGATTGGTGGTGGAGTGGAGAAGTTCAAGGCAAAGTGAAAGATAAGAAGATTGCCTATACGAAGTGGTTGGAATATAGAGATGAGGATGAAAGACGAAGGCTTAAGGATATCTATAAGACAGTGAAGACAAAAGCAAAGATGACAATTATGAGTGCTAAGACAGTAGTGTTTGAGCGCTTGTATGTTGAGTTAGGTGAAAAAGGCAGGGACAAGAGATTGTATAGGCTCGCGAAGGAAAGAGAGAGAGAAAAGTTTTGCGACTTGGACCAAGTAAAATGTGTTGAGGATGAGGAGGGTGAGGTCTTGGTGGATGAGACTTCCATTAAGCTAAGGTGGTAAACTTACCTTCATAAACTCTAAAACGAAAAAGGGGACAAAGATATTGAGTTAGGTGATTTGGCGCACTTCAATAGTCATCGAGATTTTGGTTATTGCAGGCGTTTCAGAGCTGAGGAGGTAGGACGTGCTATTAGTAGGATGAACAGAGGGAGAGTGATCAAACACGATGAGATTCCGGTGGATTTTTGGAAGAGCATGGTCAAGGATGGTATTGAGTGGTTGACTAGGTTGTTTAATGCTATTATGAAGACTGCTAAGATGCCCGATGAATGTAGGAGTACAATGGTTCCATTGTACAAGAACAAGAGTGATATTCAAAATGTAACAATTACAGGGGTATCAAGTTGTTAAGCCACACTATGAAGGTCTGGGTGGTGGAGATGAGGGTGAGAAAAAAATGTCTATTTCAGATAATCAATTTGGATTTATGCAGGGGCGGTCGACTACGGAAGCAATCCATCTTGCTCGGAGATTAGTGGAGAAATATAGGGAGAGAAAAGAGGGACCTTTATATGGTGTTCATTGACCTTGCAAAAACCTGTGACAGTTTTGAGGGATGTCCTATGGAGATATCTAGAGGCAAAAGTTGTTCCAATGGTGTATATTAGGGTGATAAAGGACATGTATGATAGAGCCAAAACTCGGGTGAGGATGGTGGGAGGAGACTTAGAGTATTTTCCTATTGAGACGAAATTTCATCAAGGATTTATGTTGAGCCATGTTGTTTTTGCCTTAGTAATGGATGAGCTAACACGGTCTATCCAGGAGGAGGTCCCATGGTGTATGCTATTTGCAGATGACATAGTACTGGTTGATGAAATTCAGACTAAAGTTAATGATAGATTGGAGGTTTGGATATATACTTTGGAATCCAAAGGGTTCAAACTGAGCAGGACCAAAACAAAATACTTGGAGTGCAAATTCAGTATTGCGAGGGATGATACAAACATTGAAGTGACGCTTGCCACTCAACCTATTTCCAAGAGAGAAAACTTTAAGTATTTTGGGTCCATCATCCAGAGTAGTGGCGATATCGATGATGATGTCACACATCGTATTGGGGCAGTATGGATGAAATGGAGGCTTGCCTCTGGAGTATTGTGTGATAAGAAGATACCATCTAAACTTAGAGGCAAGTTTTACAGAATGGTGGTTAGACCGTCTCTGCTATATGGGGTGGAGTGTTGACCAATCAAAAACTCACATGTTCAAAAGATGTAGGTCGTGGAGATGAGGATGTTAAGATGAATGTGTGGACACACCGGGGGGGATAAGATTAGGAATGAGATCATTCGGGAGAAGTTAGGGATGACATCTGTGGTAGACAAAATGAGAGAAGCGCGACTGCAATGGTTTGGGCATGCGCAGAGAAGAAGTGTTGATGCTCCTGTCAGGAGGTGCGAGATAATGGATTTAGGGTTTATACAAAGGGGTAGTGGTAGACCGAAAAAGTATTGGGGGGAGGTGATTAGATAGGATATAGCGCAACTTTGTATTACCGAGGGCATGACCTTAGATAGAAAGGAGTGAAGGTCGCGTATTAGGGTAGAAGGTTAGAAGACTAGTAGGGTAGGGTGATGTCGGACCTTATATTATAGTAGGCTAGTAGTCGTGTCGTTATATATTGTGTTGTTATTGTCTGTCATTTATTTTGTTACTTTTATTGTCTTTATATATTTTCATTTGTTGTCCATTCTAGTCATTTCATATCTAGTATTTTCTGCTTTTGGGGATGTTTTTTTTTTATATGAGGGTCTTTTGAAAACAACTTCTCTATCTATATGAGGAAGTGGTAAGGTCTGCGTACATTCTTCTCTCCTAGATCCCACTTGTGGGATTTTCACTGGGTATGTTGTTGTAATTCGTTGCATGATTCCTTTTATGAAAAAGATGTGTTTAATGATGTTTCAATTGATGAATTATTTTGTCTTTTCAAGCAATGAAACTTTGTCTAGTGGTATAGTAAACGTGCTTAAGGAAGCATTGATAGTGATCTCTTTTTAGAGTTGGTACTTTGCACTCTAGTTCACATATTTATATTTTTATTTTTTGAACCCCTTGAGTGAATCTTGAATCTACCACTGGCTGTGATACCAACCATATCTAGCACCTTCGGCCTAATTCTATCCCAAATGTTAGTTCAAGCGGTAAGGATCACATGAAACAATATAAGAAGACTATAGTTCATACAGTACACCGACATGAGACTCTAGCAACATTCACTAATAATATGCTCTGCCAGCTAGACTATAACCTTCTCAATGAGAATGTGAGACTTCAGAATAAAGCTAGCAATTCAGGGAATATTGATATTGTCTATGAAATGCATCTCTAAATTTCTGTGCTCCAAGCAAATCCTAATGGCAGTTTGTTGTAATAGTTAAATGAATGTGCAACTATGTCATACAGTAACTGTGCCTCAATCTCAAGCTAGTTGGGGAAGTAACCATGGCATGAATTACAGTAACTTCTATTTTTGAAGGGTGTTTCCTGTTGAAACAATAACACTAAAAAGATTGTGTTTGAACTTCTCGAGTGGTGCATTATTGTTAAAACTTGTAAAATCATAGATTGAAATCTGCATGTCTAGGATACAGCTCTATATGGTGCTTTGCAATGAGGGTTTGTAATTGGAACTTAATTCCATTTCTCATTTGTTTCTTGAGCTCATAAAAAGTTGGTCAAGATTAAGTGTATGACCGAGAATGCATCCGATGGCTGAAATTGCCTGCCGTGCCTAGACTTCCAGAACCAAATTGATATACCATAGCTTAATTTTTATTTTTCTAATGGATGATGTACATCAGCTTTACTCATTCTGTCAAAAGCCAAGTTTATCTAGTTGCTTGAGCAAAATTGAAGATTCAGCTTGTCATCTCGATTATCTAATCTGCACTTTTGTTGCTATCCATGTAGAACGGACAGGGGACAAGCTGTGAGGGCATCATATGTACACTCAGTGGATCCAGCAAATGGAACTGAAGTCGGTGCAGAGATGATACACAGATTATCTACCTACGAAAACAGCTTCAGCATCGGTAGTGCTCACAAAGTCGACCCATTAACATCCATGAAGACTAGATTTTCCGACAATGGCAAGGTTGCAATGCTTTGCCAGCGGGAATGGAGGCCAAAGTCACTTATTACTTTCTCCGCGGAGTATGACACCAAGGCAAAGAGTTCAGTACCCAAGTTGGGTCTTGCCCTTGCTTTGAAGCCATAAAAACTGCCCTCTCTTATTCAACCAGTTTTACTTTGGTAGTAGCTTGACTTTGTTAAAATTCTTTCAGAAGGCCTAAAAGTGTTGCCCTTACATCTTACATCATATTTTTTTGGTCAAGATTTTCATATAATGATGATAAATTTGAAAGAATGTTACATAAATTTTCTTCAAGGTTTACTGACTTTTTTGCCTTGAGACTTCTGATACAATGTATTTTTTTTGGAGAATTAAATATTTCTAATGCAACATTTTGTTTTACCTACTTTTGCTTCCAACTCATATTCAACTTTATGATAATAATGTGTTGTCTACATCATTATAAATAGTTGTTTTAAATTATTTGTCAGATTATAAATGGAAGATCATGGATGGATATGATAGAAATGAACTTTATAGTTAATGTCCATAATGACTTATAGTGAAGTTTGGTGAACAGCCTCAACTAGCTTCAACATTAAATTTATGGGATGCATAAAATGTTTTTTGACTCAGGTTGGAAACAGTCTTTCTATCTCATAAAGATGATGAAATTTATATATGTGTTAGTGTTATAAATATTAAACTTATAAAATATACTTTTATGGAAAAAAATTGTAAATTGATTGGAGTTTGGATATTGATCAACCTAATACTTTGATATAATTTAGAAATATTTTTTATAGTTTTTATCTTTTAATAATATTATTTCAAGTTTGATATAGAATTTCGAATGGTCCAATAAAGATTATATTCCACAGATATTAGTAATTTTAATAAAGCTCAAATTAAAATTAAATTAATACTATTTCTTACAAAAAAAATCAATTCAATACTAAGAATGAGAATAATTAATGTTGAATATTTTTCTTTAGTTATATATTGATTTAGATAATTAAAATACATAACCTAAATTTAGTTTTCTTTAATGTTTAGTCATACAATTAATATTAGACTTATTTTAGTATAATTTAGTACTTGAAAATTATAATCATTTTCACTTTGACTTATTTATGCAATTACATCATTATTTTTATTGAATATTTTATTGTCATAACTCATATCATATTTGTGTTATTTCATAAGAAGCACCTTATAGAATTGATAGGATTAAAGAATTATTTGAAACGTAAATTAATTATATGTTTGTAGGAATACTTTACAGAAAAAACCCAAAAAAATTCGAGATCGAAATATCTGAATTTTATTAGTTTGATTTGATTTATAAATTTAAAAACTTGACACAAATAATTGATTTGATATTTAAAAAATTCGAACCAACTCGATCCATTTTCACCCTTATATTGTGGCAATAAGATTTCTCCAAAACTATTTCAATATATGACACAAGATAATTCTAATTTCTAAATATCATGAGAATAATAAGATCAAGTGTTTTAATATCTATTTGTAATAAGTTTCAAGTTATGAAAATAAAAAAAATATAAGAAGTATCTTTTTTCTAAATAAAGCCTTACTTGATATGTATTTGAATTAATTGGATATCATAGAATAAATAAATATAGAATACATAAAACACTACAATTATATGGGATATAATATTTTCAAAGGTTAGCATGCTTTAGCATGACAACATCTACATTTAGTAGGAGCTCAATCTTTATCCAAAGTCCAAATTAAACCAAAATAAAAAAAAGGGAAAGAGTATACTATACTCCAAATTACTAGTCAACATTAACAAAAAAAAAAAAAAAAAAATCAAGTCCAAAATATTTATCAATTTACAATATGAAGATAATTTTTTTCCTAAAAATATAATTATTTTTGAAAGTAAATAATATTAGTTAGCATTGAGGTTATATTAGTAAACCTAGGAAAAATGGCTCGTGTTAACACGAACCCAATATTATAAAAATTAAAATGAGTTTATTAATGTTTGTCGAAATAATAATTAGGATAAATATAAAGAAAATGTACATAATCTATTTTTTGTATAAATATGTAGATAGTCGATTGATGATGTTCTAAATTAATTCTAGATTCTTGATTGTCTAGATGTATAGTTAGCATCAGAAAATATATTTTTCAACCTTACATTTGATTTTAGAGTTATTAGTGAACTTTTGAAAGTAACGATTGAATTAAATAGTACCATATCATTATTAGATTTCTTTAATTAAAATTATAGGCTAGGCAAGTTTTTTATTTTATAAAAATAAATCATAAAAATATCAAATCAATTCAATAAATTTGTATGTGCATAAGTGCACTAATGACCAAGTCTAATTAGATATTTTTAGTATAGAAGTAGGTAAACTGTACTATTTGTTACATTGTGTAGAGACTATTTCAATTTGACGTAGCCAGATTTAATTTTCTTTCATGTAAAAATACATTATTATTAATGCAATACCTCTAAAGAATCTAATCAAACATATAATTTGTAAAATCATTAAATTTATTTTACTAGTCAGAAGATGTAATCATATATAAAAGATAAATTGTACCATATGGATCACAATCTATAATCGTGTTCACTTTTCAAAGAAGAAACCTTCACAAGAATTTTCAGGAACTTTATAGGAATTGGAGAAGGAATAAGGAAGAAGAAAGATGTGATTTTCTTTTTTCTGTTAAAAGATACATTGGTTTCTTCTGTGAGAACCCTTTTATAATTCTAAAGAGACACAAAAACATAGTGGGTCAACTCTTATTCCTATTCTGTAAACTTTCATACATTACGTGCATACTTCGAGAGCTTCGTTGCTATACATCTGTTAGGAATATACATCATCTCAATCTATGAAATTTAGAGTAGATTATAGTATTCAGTACCCTAGATCATTTATCACACTCATATCTCTCATCCCTTTTCTTAGTTTTGAGTTCATCATTATATACTTTTCTTGTAGACAAACATAAAGGACAACATGATGTGCTTTTCTAGAAATGTTAAGCCAGACCGAATCAAACATGATCTCTTGGCAACAAACTAAGATAGCAAATATGGGTGCCAATAGAATATGAAAAATTGGCTGACCAAAGATACCAAATCGATTTTTATCATTTTTTCAATAAAATTGTGGACTTTTATTTAAGTCTATAACCGTCCCGAACAATTGGGATGATCCTTTAGTTTATAAAAAAAATCAAAAAATTCTTGAACCGAACCAAATAACTTTACATATATGCAAATATATTTGATATATTAACATGTTTATAAAAAAATTCAAATATAAATATAACCTAGGTCTTAGGCCTCTAGTGATTGGATAATTTTGGGTCTTTGCCCTTTAATTAACCTTTAATTAAGTATGTTTCAAGTTAAAAGATACTATAATAGATACTCCATCAAACAATATGACAAAATATATGCAAACATTCCTATATAATGTTTTCGATCAAATAATATGACAAGAAAATTTTACATTCTTGACTTTTTGGTGAATTAAAGTGTTTCTTCAAAAACACATTTACAAAAAAATATTTTAATAATTATATATTTTAGAGTCATGCTTTAAAAATAAAAAAATAAAAAACTAATCAAACCCTACCGATACCGAAGAGAAATCGATATGATTGGTATGGTTTTAAAAAATTTAATTTTAGTTATACATTATAAAATACCTGAAAAATCGGGATGGCATAATTTAAAAAAAATAATCAACTGAACAATGCCATTGACACCCCTAATAGCAAACACTAGATTGAATCTCAAGAAACTGATTTAAGTCAACAGGCTACAATATGAAAATTACTTATAATTTTCAGGGCTTCACACGATAGTAAGTAGAGACTAAACTTGTATCGCCCTTATGGATCACTTTATGCATAATGTGGTATGAAACACATATCACAGTACTAATTCCTTTCCCATGGAGCGTATGTATTTTATTAATTAAATACTATGCAGATAATAAGTCAGGCAATTCATGTCTCACTTTGAGTTCACAAATTTACTCATTATTTATTCTTCAAAACTCATATATGATATTACAAACAGATTAACTCATTTCAATTACACATGATCAAGTACAAACTACCAAACGATATTCTGATTATAAACTTGCAACTCTCTATTATCATCACTTCTGACGATAATTAGTTTACAATTGTCTCATCTCCACTTGTCACTTAGACAATAGAGGCGATTGTATGTGTGAATAGACCAATCTTTTTGTCTGTTTGACATACTTTTTATCCTTACAATTTTATGCATACTACATCAAAAAAATTAATATACGTATATGAACCAACAAGAATAAAAAATTAGGCATTAAATCAACAAGAATGAAAAATTAGGCATTAAATCAACATTAACTTCAATAATGTGAATTTACATGAACATGTTTAAAAAAAATAAAAAATCTAAATACATCAACATCTACGTAAATCCAATGACTTCACATGTCTTTCATAAGCATCACACGTTATGAATTTCGTTAAGGGATCTGCTATCATTTCATGCGTAGATATGCATTTCATATTCACTTCCTTTTGTGCTACCATCTCTTTTACAAAATTATACTTTGTATCAATATGTTTCGTCTTCCCATAGTACTTTGGATCTTTCATGTAAGCTATTGCAGCCTAACTATCACAATTGATTGTGACAGACTCAACAACATTGTTATATACACCCAAGTGAACCAGAAAATGCTGAAGCCAAACAACTTCTTGCACAGTAGATGAAAGCGCTATGAATTTAGCTTTTATAGTGGACAAGTCTATACATGACTGCTTCTTGATACTCCATGATATGAAGTCATTATTAAGCAAGAATGTTGTTACACCCGGTAAAATTATCAAAATACCCCCGGATGAGAGACGTTTGCATAACGCGTCTTTTCAATTTCTTTTGAAAAAATTGAGGTCGTAAACGCGATCAACACAAAAAACTGTGTGAAAAAATGGTTTTGGTTAATTGAAATTTAGAGAAATCGGATCAAAAGATAATTTTTCAAGACAAAGATGCAATTCTAGAAAAGTGCGCGACAAGTTCACGTCACGGACTAGTCGTGGACTGGTCGCAAATTTGAACTTAATCCAGGTTCTAATATTTTCTACAGGATTAAAAAATTGATATATCTTTTTTTGAAAGAAATGAACGTGGATCGAACAAGTCTGCGTTATAGACCTGGTTCATCGATCTGTTCCACCGAAGTTCAAGATTTATACTTCTTCGAGAGACATTCCAAACTTTTCTCCACTCCTCTTAAACTTAATCCACGATCAATATATGTCGTTTTTAGCCTAAAAAAGTTTTCAAAACCATTCCTAAGCTTTCTATGCATTCTAAACAAAAGTCAGGGCTAAGAAAAGAGGAGAGAAGAGGCTAGAGTTCTTCATCAACAAGTACAAACCAAGGGTTACTCCAAGAGATTTTTCTCTTCTACGTATGTAAGACTAAACTAAAACATGAGATTGTTCTTCCATGTGCCCCCATTGATGGTAATAGAGAGATTGTGAAAGTGTTGACCCCTATGCATGCTTTTTATGAATGTTTTCTAGTAAATTATATATATTCTATGTATTTTTACATGTTTGATGATCATCATGAACTTGTTTTACTGAATGAATATTTTTATACAAGTTATCTCATAAACTCTAGATATTTTTATACTGAAAAAATCTAGAGATTGAGTCTAGAGCCTGGATAGTATGATTGTGACTGTGATTGTGATGTGAGTATGATGATAGGTTGATAGAACTTGATGGTCTTGTGAGTCTTCAAATTTGAACTCTAAAGATTGGTCTAAATTGAAAGTCTTCCTACGTGATTGTCTAATCCATTCTTGAAAGGTTGATAAGATTGAATTGTCAGATTGTTGAAAGGTGTGTTTGATAATTGATAGGTCAAAAAGCTCGATAGTGATTGAATTGATGGATTGATATCAGTCCTTATGAGACTCATTGATTTGATTGATTGAGATGAATTGTTTATGAGCATTGAGTTTCTTGGAAGGAGTGTTGTGCACCGAATTGCGTAAGAGTAAGTTCAACTCGAATTCATTAACTACATCGTCAAACGTAGAAGAGGATTGTAACTATTAAGTCAGGTGTTTCCTTTTGATAGGTCCCTAAAATAATAGAGGACTCGATTGGCCGGATCCATTATGAATTTGATTCGTTCTTACCCTGGCAAGGTACTAAACGATTGTGGCAACATCAACAGGATTATTGTACGATCACTGGCTCATAAGTATTTATTTTCGGATAAGAGAAATTCCCATAAAAGTTCTATATTGATAGTACTCTAATTGGATTAGAATGATTGGATTGGCTATGATTGGTCATTGTCTAGTCTTTATTCTTTCTTTTGACTTGTAACATTCTGATTGAGTATTTTTGCGTTAATTATTATTCTACCTATATCTGTTTCACTCGATCATCTTACATACTCGTACATTTCACGTACTGATATCCATTTGATCTACATTATTTTATGATGTAGAGACATGTATTAGGGATCATCAACAGACGCTCCGTTGAGGATCTGTTCGCATTCAACTGATTGGTGAGACCTCTTTATTTTCGAAGGATTTTCATATTATTATCATCTTGTTGCCAGAGTTTAGATTTTCTTTTATTTAATTTAAGGTAGCCATGAACCCGTATTGACACCATCTAGATAGTAGAGTTAGAGGCTTTATAGACTAGATATTGATGAGTTGATGTTGAGATTTTTGTCTCTTGGCTGATTTCTTTTAGACTATTTTTATGTCAGAGAATTGAAGTTTGATTGTTGGCCTATGACCTTTATATATTGAAATTGCCCATTTTTTTTCATCTTTATCTTTCGCAGATATGTTAAACTATGATTGAATCAACATGATGAGGTCAAGTGGTTTGATTGGGAGCCAACAATGAGTTCTGAGTGTTGGCCACGCCAAGGGTATCCTCCCAAGGCGTGACAAACACATATTCAGAGGTGAATTTTCTCTCATCTAAATCTTTTTCCTAATCAACATCTGTGTAGCCTATGAGTTGCAGATCATTTCCTTGATAACATAAGGAATAGTTGATTGTGTCTTTAAGATATCTCAATGTCCTTTTAACTGCTTTCCAATGTTGCGGTCATGGATCGAATTGATATTTACAAATTAACCTAATAGCATAATAAATATCTGACCTAGTACACATCATAACATACATAAGACTTCTGACTGTATTAGCATAAGGAAATTTTCTCATTTGTTCCTTTTCATGTGGAGTTTTAGGGCACATAATTTGATTCAAAGCTTCACTCTTAGAAACAGGAGTATTTATGAATTTGTAATCTTGCATATTAAAGCGGTCAAGAACTTTCTTAATGTAAGGTTCTTATGAAAGAGATAACAATCTCTTTGAACAATTTCTTGAAATCTTAACTCTAAGAATATATACAACTTCACCTATATTTTTCATTTCAAAAGTAAATGATAGTTACTCTTTTGTTTCTTTTACAAGATCACTGTCACTTGTAACTATAAATATGCCATCTACATATAATGATAAGATCATAAATTTATCTTTGAATCTTTTGATATATACACAATGATCTTCATGAATCATTACAAATTCATGCGATATGATCACATCATGAAATCATAAGTACCATCGTCTAGAAGATTATTTAAGGCCATATATCGATCTTTGAAGTCGACATATTTTATTTTCTTTGCATTTTTTCACAAAATGTATAGGTTGTTTCATATAAATTTCTTCTTCTAGTTCTCCATTGAGAAATGTAGTTTACACATCCATTTGATGTAATTCAAGATCCAACATAGTCACTATGGATAAAATTAATTTTATTAAAGTAAAGCGTACAATAGACGAAAAAATTTCTTCATAATCAATTCTTTCCTGTTGTGTGTACCCTTTAGTTACTAGGCGAGCTTTGAATCTTTCGATACTACCATCTGTCTTACACTTGATTTTGAGAATTCATTTATTTTCAATAGCTTTTTGTCATATAAGTAGATTAACCAATTTTTACACTTGGTTAGATTTTATTGACTCCATCTCCTTATTCATTATTTTCAATCATTTTTCTTTAGCAGGACATGCAAGAACCTCATTTATATTTCTTGGCTCTTCATCATCTGAAGCAACTATAAATGCTTTCCCTTTAATCTGAATTGACGACGAGGAATTTGTTGATGGCTTGTTCATCGAGGTTGAGGTTGATAAATTAATTTATCAATTAATAAGTTGCTCTCACTCGGGCCAACAATATCAATAGAATTTGACACTGATGGTGTTTCTGTGAAAATAGAAATTGATCCATTATCATTAAAATGACTCTCACTCAAATTCATTTGATTTTCAAGAGCAAAAATAGTTTGGTGCATATTTTCATAAAAAGATAAGTCTTGACCTATATCTCCCTGCTTAGAAAAATCATTCTCTATGAATATATCATCACGCGACTCAATTTCAGTTATAGTGTCACTATTTTTTTTACTTATGAACACATAACCCTTAGATTGTTTAGCGTATCTTCTAAAGATACTTTTTTGCCTCTTTGACCTAATTTTTCATATTGGAAAGAAGGATTATGAATAAAAGTAGTACAACCCCATGACTTTAAAATGCTTAAATTGGGCTTTCATTTAGGTTGTAACTAATTTAAAAAGGACACGATTAAGTACAAACGTAGCAGTGAACAAAGCATCACCCCAATAGGTGATTAGCAATTTTGCTTGTGCCATCATTGACCTAACCATTTCTAACAAGGTTCTATTTCATTGCTCCACAATACCATTTTGTTATGGAGTACAAGAAGTAGTTAGTTGTCCTTAAATTTCTTTCATCACATAATTATTTGAACTCATTAGATAAATACTCCATACTAGATTGATCTTTAAAATTTTCATTTTTCTGTCTAATTGATTCTAGAAAAATTAAGTTCAAAAACTTAATGAAGCAACTTAGCTTCAGATTTGTGAGAAATCAAATACACATAATCAAATTGAGTAAAATTATAAATAAATGTGATGAAGTAAATAGCACCATGTCTTGCCTTTAGATTCGTTGGACCCCAAATATCAAAATGAATTAATTATAATGGAGTATTAGCTCTTGCGTCTTTCCCAAATGACTTGCAGTTTTTTCAACTTGACAAAATTCACAAGTAGACAATTCTACTTTATCTATTGTGCCAAGCAAATTAGATACACAATATCACTGTAATATCTCTTTGTGAACAAGAATAGATAAAATAAAATCTATACGCAAGTCCATAGACAATTTATATCTTATAAGTAGCCAATGAGAATGACACATAGCCTTCTTAACTTTCAAGTCAATGCATTTATCCATAAAATATTGGACTAACGACTTGTAAGATCTTAATTTTTTGAGATATAACTTATCCCAAGATTTATCAAGTAATTTTTTTAAAATCATCAAACAATCAGGCCGTAAAGCCATATATTTTTTTTCACTGTTAATAAACCCGCTACCCACACAACTTCTTGAATTAACTTGTTAATTCTCATTATGTGTTTCACAAATATCATGAGATCATCATCTTTAATATTAGATTTTGGCGAGAGATTAACCAAATTGTCAATCATAGTTTTCACCCTATCCTTCTGTTCGTAGAAATTCGTCTGATTGTCCTTATCAATACCATAATTTTCTATAACACATACACAAAATGATGAGGACTAACAATGTACAAAATGATTATACAATAATTTACATAGAAGAATTTTTTATGAAGTTTAACAAAAAAACTTGATTACGATCTACCGTTAAAGTTTATGATAATTGAATCCCTAGAAAATTTTTGCTAAAAAAAAACAATAACTTATATGTCCACTTAATGGACAAGATAATTCATATTATTTTTGGTGGACATATATATAAGTCCAATTTTTTCATTTTAAAAAAAAATCTCTAATGAGAAAAAAAAATATCAATATTAGAGACTAGTGGCCAATGTATGAATACTCAATTCCTATTTTTATACTTTATAGTGCAACTAATAAAACTTTTTTGGAGAATTGTGGAAAAAACTTTTCAAATTATCATAAACAATGTTGTGATACTTGTGTCAGAAACAACAAAAGGGAAAAAATTTGTGCTTTAAGAGATGACCTAGACAATACAATTATTAACAAACCACTTTGACTTTAAAAAAACTCCGTAGAATTAGAACGCAGTAAGAAAAATTTAAATGTAACAACAACATATGATGTAATCAACATGGATTGTAGTGCAGTGGTGAGACTGCTTCATCCTTAACCAGAGGTTTCAGGTTCGAGCCCTGGATATGGAAAAAATCCTAGAGCGCCACCCCCGAATGGCCCTGCAGAGCGCGATCTAAATTTAGTCTAGGCTCTATGGGCTCCGGACACTGAATGGGAAACAAAACAAAAAACATATGATGTAACATCCTTACGCAATCGCCTTTTTTTTAAAAAAAGTTTCGATAAAGGCCATTTCCAATTCTTATCTTTTTAGCAAAAGAAATCCTTTGAAGTTGTCAGAAGACGTTGGCAAAATAAAAATAAAAATACAAACATGACCGAATATAAAGTCATATAGAATTATCGTTAAAGATAAAGAAGACTAGGAAGTCAAACAACACAAAGCTCTGGTACCAATAAAGAATCTTATCAAACACATAGTTTGTAAAATCATTGAATTTGTTTCACTATTCAAAAGGTGTAATCACATACAAAAGACGAACTACACCATATAACATCATAGTTTATAATTACCTATCTGTTACAATTGTTCACTTTTCGGAGAAGAAACCTTTGCAAGAATCATCAGAAACTTTGTAGGAACTGAAAAAGGAAGAAAAAAAATTAAATAAACGATTTTTTTTCTGATAAAAGATACATTGGTTTCTTGTGAGAACCCTTTTATAATCCTAAAAGGGACACGACTTTCCATATAGTTGTGCCTCTTCCTTTTAATTAATAAATTAAATATATAATATTTATATATATTATTAATTTATTAATATGGATCCAGATTGACCCACATGGATGATCCGATCCAATATTTTCCTTCAACCTCAAATGAACCTCTATCCAAACTTGCTTGTCATTGCCGATTAAATGGCACTGATAGTTTAGAAATTTTTTATATGATTATCACCCTCTCCATTTTATTTTATGCGACATTCTTTGACTTGATATGATGTTTAAGAAAAAAAAATTTCGAAACGTGTGGTCTAAAATAATTTTAGAGCGATGATTTATTTCATTAAAGGTAAAAAAAAATTGAAGTTAAATTATTCGTTAATATAGTAAAATAACATTTAATTTGGAACGGATTAAAAAAAAAAAGGATGCCACATAAAATGGAACAAATGAAATATAATTTTTATATAATCTAAATTTAATTCATTAATAACAGTATGTGCATTGTCCAATATAGAAGTATTGGAGCAAATCATATATTTTAGTATCAATTTAAATGGATTCAATATTGTTGATTTGTTTTCAAATAACCCTTGATTAGTATTATTATTACTAACTTTAATGATGAAAAAAGCTTCAATTATAGTATCATATTTCTTGAAATCAATTTTGATTTACAGCCAAATTGTTATCTTTGTTTTATAGCACATATAAAGAGCTGAATTTGCAATATTGATTGGATATTTAGACATAATTGGCTATAATAATTCAATCGTAACCATAAAATTTAACATGGAAAAATCGTTGTCTTTATTGAAATATTAATTAAAAATAATAATTTAATAACTTCAATTATTACTATAAATTGTACTAGTATATCACAAATACTGAGTTTAAGTTCTAACAATTGACAGTCAAGAAAAATATACACATAATAAAATCATTTATTAGGTATCTATGAATATCTTAATAAAGATCCATTGATAATATTATAACTAACTTGCTATATAATATAAAATTCACCCATAGTGTAAAAACATCTTTATAGTATTACTCATTATGTAGTTTCTTATTTTTCAATATATTTTTACTATATATAGCTTTATTTTGTGATTTGTATCTTGATATTTTATTTTGTCATTTTCCTTGTATGAATAATTTTCCTTTTAAATCGATACTCTATTCAAAATAATTTCTTTACTCTCCAAAAATTAAGATAAAATTAATGTATATATATTTGATCTGCTTTAAATTCATTTTATGAGATAACATCGAATATATTATTATTCAATATATAACTTAAAGACATATCTTAAATGCATAAGAATAATGAGCTGTCCAAGGTAGCTAATCCACTTTTATATATACTTTTCTAAACCATTTTTTGACAAACTCCAAAACAATAACAAATAGTAATTCATTTTATAAGTTTACTAGACCCCTCTACCATCACCTAATCTTCTTGCCTTTGTCTATAACTTCTTACCAATTTCCAAACAAACCAAAGATAAATATAAAGATTCATCTTATAATTATACCTATAAGCCACCTTCTTTTTTTCTCTCTCTCAAAACCAAAAAACAAAAAAATCATGGAGATGATCAACAACAAATTACATGATGATGATCAATACATTTTTAGATCAAAACTTCCAAATATTTACATCCCAAATCATCTACCTCTTCACAAATATTGCTTTGAAAACATTTCTCAATTTAGTACACGCACTTGTTTAATCAATAGTGTCACGGGTGCAACATATACTTACTATGATGTTGAACATGCTGCTAAAAGAATCGCCCTCGGGCTCCGCAAACTCGGAGTCCAACAAGGCGATGTCATCATGCTCTTACTCCCGAATTCGCCCGAATTCGTGTTTGCATTCCTCGGAGCATCGTTCCGAGGGGCGATAACCACGACCGCCAACCCGTTCTACACTTCATCGGAGATCACGAAGCAAGCGAAAGCATCGAACGTGAAGCTCATCGTAACGCAATCGTGCTACGTCAATAAAATCAAGCGTTACGCGGAGGAAAACGGGGTGAAAATTGTGTGCGCGGACGATTCCCTGTCGTTGCCCGACGGTTGCCTTAGTTTTGCGGAGTTATCCTCAGCGGACCAAAAAAATGATAATTATTTATTTGATAGTGTAAAAATTCTTCCTGATGATGTGGTGGCGTTGCCTTATTCGTCGGGTACGACGGGGTTGCCAAAAGGTGTGATGCTAACACATAAAGGACTTGTAACAAGTGTGGCACAACAAGTTGATGGTGAAAACCCTAATCTTTATTTCCATAGTGAAGATGTGATCATGTGTGTTTTGCCATTGTTTCATATTTATTCTCTCAATTCCATTTTGCTTTGTGGATTGAGAGTTGGTGCAACTATTTTGATAATGCAAAAGTTTGAGATAAAGGGATTAATGGAGTTGGTGGAAAAGTATAGAGTGACAATTGCACCATTTGTGCCACCTATAGTATTGGCCATTGCAAAAAGTCCATTAGTAGATGAATATGATTTGTCATCAATAAGGATGATAATGTCTGGGGCAGCACCAATGGGGAAAGAGCTTGAAGATACTGTTAGAGCTAAATTGCCTAATGCCATATTAGGACAGGTAAAATACTACTCACTCTCTTCGTTACAATTTGTTTATCTGATTTTAACGTGATAAAAAGATTGAAAAAATATAAAAAAGACTTCTGAATCATATTAAATTAAAGATACATAGAATATTCTAAGGAATGATAGTAAGACATATAGTGTTTTGATTTCTAGTGTTATGGAAGAATTTTTCCACTCAACTATGAAGCCGGCCTAGTGATTGGGATGGACAAAAATAATTAAGTAATTTCTTTTTGATAGATAAATTTACTTTAATACATTATTTGTATGAATTAATAGATATCTGATGAAATAATCGAGATGTATTAGTAATTTAAAAAATTAGGTACATAATATATGCTATAATAAATTCAAACACACTTGTAGTGCGTATATAAATATATGTACATACATATATGTATGTATGTATAACACTGTATATAAGTTAAACTTTAAAACTAAATATGGTTTGCGAGGAAAATTATTCTTCATGTACGTTCTTTTATCTTTAATTTGTCTCGAAAAGAATAACATATTTATATATATATATATATTAAAAGATAATTTGATTTTTAACTTTTTATTTTCCAAGTTATAAATCTCATTTTTATGGGTTGTTATAAATCTACAACTTGTTGGGATGGTTGTTACCTATTGTATTATAAGTTTAAATATAATTCGTGTATTAATTGTAAAATTTAATAATTTTATATTATTAAATTCATCGTTATATAATAACAAAAGTTTCATTTTTATATAATGATGAATTTGGTGTAAGCATGTCGTTATCTTATTTTTTTCTTCTCATCTTATTATGAAAAGATATATAACAACCCTCCAAATAAAGTATTAAATGACATGAGCAATATGATTGTGTCAGTGTATTTTAGTGCCTCAACTGTCAACTTTTAGCAAACAAAACAGCATTTATGACAGAAAATATAAAGCTAGCCATAGTCCATGGATGCAAACCTTTTTTTTTATTTATTGGCCCGCCCTTTCGATCAATCACAGCCTTCTAAAATAGATTGATGGATAACTGGCTCGCCTCTTTATGCTTCTCCACTTAAATATCAGACTTCACATTATCATGTGCAATTTGGGCTAAAAACTCTAAACTAATGTTATGACTTATTGTGAATGTGCAAATAAAATTGAATAGGGATATGGTATGACTGAAGCAGGCCCAGTATTATCAATGTGTCTAGCATTTGCAAAACAAAAATTTGAAGTCAAATCAGGGTCCTGTGGAACAGTTGTTCGTAACGCCGAGATGAAGATCGTCGATACCAACACCGGAGTACCCCTCCCCCGGAATCAAGCCGGAGAAATTTGCATTAGAGGTGACCAAATCATGAAAGGTAATATATGCGTTCGCGTTGATTTTAGTAAGTATTGATAGTGATCATATATGGTTAGGCCCAAAAATATTAATTGGCCCAATTGATTGACTTTTGTATGTGACTCATGTTACGTCTTGACCCAAGTTTACGGGACTAAAAAGTTGAATAACTTACCTAAATTTCATAACGTTAAGAGCTAATTGCATTATTTTCTATATTACAAAAATCTCGGGATACATCACCGGACTTCCAAATATATTACTGAACTCTCGGATACATCAGTAGACATTCAGATACATAGCAGAGGAATGTATCAGAGAGGATAGGACATCCTGATACACAGGAAGAGGGAATTGTATCCGAGAGGAGATTTATGTATCCAAGAGGGGAGGGATGTATCTAAGAGGGAGATAGGGATGTATCAACGAGAGGAGAGTAATGTATCCGAGAGGGAGATAGGGATGTATCAGCGAGAGGAGAGTGATGTATTTGAGCGTGCATTTTTGAAATTCTAGAAAATTTTAGAGATTATGATAAAATAAGATGTGCATTTAGGCCACAAAAACACAATATGAAGTGTTTCTTTTCCCAACTCCATTTAATGTACTAATCGAACTTTTATACACATTCTCTTTTCTACAGGATATTTAAATAACCCCAAATCGACAGAGGAAACAATCGACAAAGAAGGATGGTTACATACGGGTGACATTGGATACGTAGATGACGATGATCAAGTGTTCATTATAGACAGATTGAAAGAACTAATAAAATACAAAGGATATCAAGTAGCTCCTGCAGAATTAGAAGCTATGCTTATCTCCAATCCAAATATTATTGACGCTGCTGTCGTCCCGTAAGTCGATACGTACACTTATCGTATCAGTGATAAAATTAGTTTATGAAAATAATTTATTTAAATTCGAATTAATGACTCGTCCAGGATGAAAGATGAGATAGCTGGAGAAGTTCCTGTTGCATTTGTAGTAAGAGCAAATGGTAACAATATTTCTGAGGATGAGATAAAACAATATATATCCCAACAGGTAAATATTTTTAATTTTTTTTATATTTAGAAATAATTTAATTATATTTAACTAAAATAATTATATTTTTATACAGGTTATATTCTACAAGAGAATAAATCGAGTATTTTTCACAGAAAAAATTCCAAAAGCTCCATCTGGAAAAATACTTAGAAAAGATTTAAGAGCTAAGCTTGCAGCAGATTTAGTTAATTGAATTTTATTATGGTAATAGATATTTTATATTTTTTTTCTTTTAATTACTTCATGATATATATGGAGGAATTTATTAAAAAAAAAAAGAACAAAATTTATAATATGCTTTTATAATTGTTTTATGTGTATATTGAACCAATGAAATCATTCATCCTTTTTGGTTAATTGACTATGATGATTTTTTTTAATTTTGGTAATTTAGATATTTTTTATTAAAATAGAGTGACGTGAAATGTAAAATGAATGAAGAGAAAAGATAAAAAACATAATTTCTTAAAATTTGATCAACCAGTAAATATACAAAAGTATACCAACTAAAATAGCAATAATCTAATAGTAATTAATGTGTTATTTCCATAAAAATATCACTAAATCGAGTATCAGTAATTTTGTAGCCGATCAAAATGCAACCTTAAATAATCCAATTATTTTCAATTTTTTTTGGTGAAAAGCTATTATAATAGTTGATTTTATTTATTTGTACCCATCATATTGAATAATGTTTAAAATTTCAACAATAATATGGTTCCAATTATAACACCAATAACCTTTTTTATATACACCATTTTTTGTTTAATGTATCAACCAAAGGTATATGCACCAAATAAGTAACTTCTAATCAGTCCCATTTAAATAAATTATAAAAAAAAAATAAAATTGCACCATGCTTAAAAAATCAATTAAAAAACTATTTTATTAATTTTAATAGTTTGTAATTTATTTATCTAAAAATAGTTTTAAAAATATTATCATTTTACGCACAAATAGACATATCAAGTTTACAGTTTCAATTTATCTGTTGATATTTTACCAACATTATATCATAATTTAGATCAACTACTACATCAACTTTTCACCAAGAAAAAATTCATTTGTGTTCAATTAAAAATAACTGCATTAATAAAATAATACATTAATTTTCAAATAAATTTACTGAACTTTTCAACAATGACAAATAATACTCAAAGTCAATAATATCATATTGTGTTCTACTGTAAAAAAAAAAAAATTAAAATCCAACAAGTTTAATTCTCAGGTGAAAATTTGGTGCAAGTCTTCTTATTATGTCATGGTGTAGCATATTTACTACATCTAACTTTGCATCTCTTTAATTTCACTTCATTAAATTCCTTTTTTCGATCGTTATTTGATCGTCTACTTGATTTTTTTTCTTGCATTTGATGATAATACTATCTCTTCTAAAAGATGCGATGAAATTACACACGTGCTCTCGCATGATAATGATTTAATTGATTTTGTATAAGTATCACATAAATATCTTGAAATTTTTTATTACTATAATACTTTGAATAATAGTCTTCAATATACTTGTTTCTGTATTCAATATATAACAACAACTGCATGGCTACCTGACATTTCATCATGTTAAAACATTCCGCAACTACACATTCGAGTAATAGACATATCGTGGACCTTTTTGCATTATCTGTAACTGTATGAAGAAAGTATGTTGATACCTATACCTTCATTAAAACACACAATAAGTTTTATTAAGAAATATCAATAAAACTGCTAAAAAACATTTGTATACTAACCATAATACTATTCAATAATTTTTTTATTACAATAACATTTCATGTATGATGGCACAAATGTAAGTTTCTTTAATGATGCCTGACTGCCTAACTTGGGTCCAATCAGGAGTTATGTACAAGGACCACTTAGAGAGAATGAGGCCAAGTACACTGGTGCAAACCTCCACAGGGATGAATAGTGACAACTTGATAGCCTATCCATCATAATACCTCTGGATATTCAACACGGTATCCAAGACCACAACCTCCACACAGACAACACCAGAGTGGAAAGAAGAATCTGGGGACTGACCCAGGATGGCAGATTTACAACTGCCACTGCCTATAACTACATTGCCAAGCAATAGATTGTAAACAATAACACAAATGTGGAGTTTTGTAAGGTCTGGAAAGCAAAACTCCCCAACAAAATAAAAACCTTCCTCTGGACCTTACTCCATGGGAGAACTCTAACTCATCAGCTACTACATTCAAGAGGGATCAATATTAACCCTAATTGCAAGGTTTGTGACCAACCTGTGGAGGACACTGTCCATGTATTATTTGACTGTAGAATAGCACAAAACCTTTGGGAGGAAGTGTCCAGGCACAACTTAGACACTGCCATCCCTAAGAGAGACACTCTCACCAATCATCACCGATTTTTCCTCTGAAAAAATCTAGGTCAGCACCACCACACCCCTAGGCTCAAATGAGAAACTTTTCTACCTTTCTACCTTTCTACCTCTGGAACCTTTGGCTGAATAGAAATGACAACTGCCACAACAACAAAGAGTGTGCTCTGTCATATGAACATGTCTATGCTCAAGGCATAGAGTACACCCATGTCATCGACCAAAAAGGGGGAGGTATGACACCCAAACAACCAATCTATGTAAAGTAAAATCCTCCTGAGAAAGGAAACTATAAGTTAAACATAGATGGGGCAGTAACTGGTACCATAGGCCCAGGGGAAATTAGTGGAGTTATCCGAGATCATGCAGGGGAGTGGGTACTAGGCTTTCTCCAGTCCATACCCATGACAAACCCCATTGAAGCTGAAGTGAGAGCCTTGAAAAGGGGTATCCAAATCGCCATCAGTCATAACATCAGAACACTGATGCACAAGGTATCGTACACATAATCAAAGAAGGAAATTTAAAGTATGATAATCTTGTCTGTGACTGCAGGTAGTTAATGAGGAAATTAGACAGAGTAGCGTTGGACCACGTATTTAGGGAGCAAAATTAAGTGGCAGACTTGCTGGCGAAGGAAGGAATGAAGAGAAAAGACTATGGCAATACTACGTTTTTTGTGGTTCCACCAGTGTTTGCAAAAAATCAGTTTGAGACAGACAAAGTAGGAACTAATTATGTACGTAAAGTGAACTCATCGGTTCAAATTTTCCTAAGTTGGGATGTGACGCAAGAAATTTCTGATATGGTACGCAATAGTGGCCGTGAACAATCTTTTTATGTTTAGTACTATTTAATGACATGTCTGACTAACAAAAAAAAATAATGATAATACGAAAAGCTTTTTTTCGAATAAAATAGCACTAATTTATTGATTTTATGATATTACTTATTAGTGTTCATGTTCTTTTTACGACTGAATGTGAGTGGGATCATTTTTCATAATCTTTTTTCATTAAACATTTATGATATTTTGGACTTATCTCATTTATTCATTCCATCAATTCATCAAACTCTTACATGTAGTAGGCTTTTGCCAAATTGAAGAATAAAATTTTCACCTTTTTGATAGTTTTGTGTGTTTTCTTCAGTAGATTGGTCTATAGATGATAAATACGTAACGTCAAAATCCTGAATAAATAAATACAGTAGCATTTCAGATGTCACGCTCCGAGTTTGCACTCTGGACGTGACTGACACCCTGAACCATTTTTGGTTCCAAGCGAACCACTTGATCTGACTACTTTACTCAGTGAAAGACTTAAATAGTAAGTGATAGGCTTAGATATAATGAACTAAAAATGTTGCAATAATCTGAACAAACTAAATAAGAGAAATATCCCAACAATAGCTGAAAATAAGAATTGAAACTCATGTCATCTAGTGTATGGAACCTCTAACTAAGATAATCTGAAACAACTACCATGACAGGTCCATGGTAACAACAACTAAAAATAAATATCGAGACAGAAATAAAGACTCCAAAGCTTCTGATTGGTAAGAGGCCCCATCAATAGTTGAATGAAATGTTGGTCCTTAACGGAGCGTCTGCTGAGGGACTCTATCACCTGCGTCTGCATCATAAAACGATGTAGGTCCAAAGAACGTTAGTACATGGAATGTACGAGCATGTAAAATAGTCAAAACAGGAAATTCAAGATGAGACACAATACTCAGAAGAAGCGAAAAACATGTCTCAAAATATGACAGTAAAAATAATAAATAAAGTGTATGCTGAAAGTAATGTCATATGTTGAAACTCTGTATGCAAGAATTAATTTACTTTAACTTGGAGAGTTTCTCTAACCGACAACCATCACTATGAGCCTCGTGATGATACAACGTCTTGTCCACACTGCCAGAGTCATCCCATACTTTGCCAGGGTAAGGGACAAAGTACTAGAGGGATGGATCCATCCTAAAACTGGGCCATCTCAGTGGCAAGTGAGGAGCTATACTCTTGGTACATTCCTATCCTATGCTGGCTACGTAGTTTATGAGTTTGAGTATTTATTACTCTTACCCATATCAGTGCTCAATACTACTCCCAAAAGTATTAATTATATGCTCATACTTTAAAGAATATATTTACTCAAAGTATTACTTTTTTTCTCTTTAGGACTTAGCCCAACTTAGTATTTTCTTAACTTTTCTCAAAGTTGTCTAAAATCATAGGTTTCATGTTTCACCGTTCATAAATTACTTATGTTAATATTTTTTTGAGTTTAAAACAAAACTTGAAAATTCATAGATTTTCGTAGTAACTTTAGAGTTTAACTGGTTTAGCAATTAGAAGTAGTCTCTTGACTTAGGACCTTAATATAGTAGAAAATTTTAGTAATTTTCATCTTTTTTTAAAAAAAATAACATAAACAAGAACTTTTACTCATAATGAAGAAATCTTGTTCTCAACTAATAACTTGATACTTGAAGAAACTAGTAGTTACATGATGGTAAAATAATGTAGTAAGATTTTTGTAGACCTTACATACTTGAAGGAATTAGATTCTTGAAGAATTTTAAAAAAGTGTTTGAAAGCCCTAGCTTTCTCCTCTTGAAACTACATTCTGAGTTTGGAGAATATTTTAGCGTAATGAAATTAAAGAATCATGTTTAGGGATTTAATTAGGTGAAAACTGACAAGTGTAGGTTTAAAGGGCAAGAAAAGATGAAAATACTCTTCTTTAAAAATATTGTCTAAGTCGTCTATGGGACTATCTATGACCCGTAGAAGCTTATATGGATCATAGAATCCATTCGTGGAAACTAAGGTGGATTTCAGAGTCGTGAAATTCATTCTATGGGCCCAAACTAGGACCAGTAGAAGCTTTTACGAATCGTAATTGGGACCGTAAAGTTTGGATCCCAAAAATGGACTTGCTGGAGTCATTTCACGAACTGATAGGATGAGTCGTAGTTCAATCCATGACCCGTAAGTCAGGGTCGTAGAAACAACTTTGCTCTGACAGTCTGTAGTAAAATGGTCATAACTTTTTGCTCCGAACTCCAAATGAGACAAAATTGATGGCGTTGGAAAGATAATTCAAAGATATTTGATTTGGTAGATTATAGGACACCTAATTCCTTGTGTGCTAAAAGTTAAGATCATTTAAAATTGACCCTTATATAATCTAATGCGAAAAACTTAATCAGTAGGAAGATTTTGAACTCAACTAAGTACTAGAGGTATATCATGACCCGAATTCACTTCCAACACACTTTTCACATATATTAATGATCCTTAAAATATAGGTACAAGTAAAGCGTCACTATGTTCAAGCTTATTTATTTGCAAAGACAACTTCGAATCCTAATGATAGAATTGTGAGGTGTTACATTAGATCTTTTATTTTTTATCAAAAACAAAGCACATGCCCTCCTATCACCAAATGTTATTTTGAAACATTCGAAGAATCAACACCATGTTTATCATTATCAGAGTCCATAATATTGTACACAAGTGACAAAATATGTCCTATAAATATATAAGATTTATCAAAACAGAAACACATACATAAGTAACACTTTAAAGTTAACCAAACATAAACAACTCACCTCTAGGATCCAGTGTGCTAGCTATCAACATGGTAGCATCAACTATCATTATTGATTGACAATACTTCAACCTCTAATGCTTGCATCAAGTGCAATAAATGACTACAAAAAATGACTTTCTTCTATTTTTTTCTTTAAATTTATAATTGTCCATGGATATGTTTGTTCCAATATACATAAATATATTAAAATTTTAGTATATGATTCTGCAAGGTCCCTTCATAATATCTTAATTGCTTTTTGCTTTTTCCTCCAAGCCTGAATGTATGTTAAAGAAATTTTATAGGCTTTCTTCGAAAAAAGATCCAGTCAAGTACTACTCCCTCAAGTAATGTTCAATAGCCCATTAGATTCATATCACATGAATGATGAAATAATTTCTAGTTGAGATTCATTTCAAATCATACACTTAGATAGAAAAGTAAAAAAAAACTAATGCTAACGACATTCATTAAAAATTATCCATTTTTTTTTCGTTTGATACTTTCTCTTTTAAGTGCAAAGCAAAGTACATCCTATGTTTATCAAAAAATAGAACTCAATTGTCAATTCCGAACATATGATAGCTATTAGAATATAAATTAAAATATTATTATATATGTTGTTGTAATATTCAAATATTATATTCATGATAAATTTCTTACCTGGTAGTATTTGACCTAAAATCAAAAGAAATGAAACTACCTCAACAGTGCATACCACTTCATTACTTTTGATATGGTGTGCTTGTTTATGTAAATCTGATTTTTCGCCAACAAATCATATTGAGAAAATTTTGATTATTTCTACTCCTTCATTATCCTTAATTAAATCTTTCATAATGGGTTCCATTCTCATCCAATGACATTAGGTGTGATGAACTATTGTGTTGCTTTTTCACATCACTTTGATACAAAATGACATTAATTTATAGCTCTACCCATACATGTTACATACAATAAATATCTTGAGAAGAAATTAGAATTGCACTTGTTTTGATCTAAATAAACTTGCACACCCATATCGTTATGAATTCTCATTAGTGGGGATTTATCATTCACTATATATTGGAGTACCATTTAAAATATGATCATGTCCTCACCTAATTGAGAAACAAAGTATTAATCATCCATCATATTTGATCATTCTCTCAAATATGTCACATCCTTGGAGGATACCCTTGGTATGACCAACACTCAAAAGTTATTATTGGCTCCCAAGCGAATCACTTGTCCTGATCACACATTCATTCATTCATTTCAATCAACGTAAAACTTAAAATAAAGAAACAATATGATGAGCAAATCCAATCAACGTTCTAACTCAATGAATAAAGGCCATAAGCTGACAAATCAAACTCAAAATATGCGACATAAGAATAGTTTCAAAGAAACCTAGTCAAGAGATAAATATCTCAAAATAAACTCATCACTGTTTAGTCTATGAAGTCTCTATCTCTACTGTCTAAATGGTCTAGATGGTGGCAATGATAGGTTCATGGCTACCTCAAATCAAAATAAAAACTAAACTCAAAAGCAAGAAAGATATAAGTGGTATCTTCCAAATGCGGGGGAGGACTTACCAATCAACTGCTACAAGATAAGATCCTCAACGAAGCGCCCGTTGATGATCTCTTATACTTGTTTCTACATCATGAAAAGATGCAAGCCTAAATAAATGTCAATACGTGGAATGCACGAGTATGTAAAGTGGTAGAATGTAACATACATCAAGGTATAATAATATCAACTTAGATACTCAAGTCAAGAAGTAAGAAAACTCAATCAGGATGTCAAAAGTCTAAAGTAAGAATACAGTTTAGACAAAGACTAATCATATACAATCCAATTCAATTAAAGTACTGTCAAGACCTATATGAGAGTTTCTCTGACCGAGGATACAGGACGACTACTATCATTGGATCCACAATCAATCAAATCAAACCCTCTTTAAGGACTTTATAGTATGACCACTTTGTCATCTTATGTTGGTGACATAGTTATTGAGCTCAATTGTTACTTACTTTTACTCAATTCAGTGCTCAATACTCCTCCCAAGACTTAATGCTTATAAGACTCTATCCAATCAATCCCAATCTATCCAATCAATTAAAATCTTGTGAGGACTTTCGTCAATTCATCAAGTCTTTTACAATCAAGTCTTTCGGTCTATCAATCATACAATCAACCATCAATCACATCTTTCAAGAGTAGTTTATACATACATTTGTATAACAATTAATTGGATTTAATCATTTGAGTTTAATTATGAAGATTACATTTAACCATCAAGTTCACTGGGTTGTTATCATGTTCACATCTCAATCACAATATAACATTCACAAGTTCAAGGCTCTAGACTCAATCGTTAGACATAGTCATTAAATCTTGGTTAAAAAATATAATTAGAGTTTATAAAATCAAAGGCTTTCAAGAAACAAGTTTATAGAAATCATCAATTATACAGTATGAGTAAAATAGAATAAACATTAAAAAAGTTTTCAAGAAAATACAATCTTGGGACTCAATTCCACCACAATTCATCTTACCACAATCATGAGGCACATGAAAGAATAAGGTACATGCTTTAGTGTAGCCTTACATACCTGTGATAAAGGATGGCAACCAATTTCGTAAATTTTTGCTTCAATCAATTGAACCCTAGTCTTTTCTCCTCTTCTTAGCTCTAATTCTTTAGTTAGAATGTGTAAAGACACTTAGGAATGGGTTTAGGAACCTTCTTAGGCAAAAAATGACCTATATCAGTCATGAATTAAGTGTAGAAGGGGTGTGTAAAAGTTTGGAATGCCCCTCATTAAAATTTCAGTCGATAGGAAAATTTGAATTGTGATGGAGCAGGTCCACGTCGTGGACTTGTTCCGTCCTATTTTTTTTTACGTAACATATAAATTACACCCGTTGAATGAGTTTTATGTGTAAAGTGTGAGAATGACCTATTTTGGGGCATCTCCGCGATGTGGAGATGTCACAC
Source organism: Solanum aculeatissimum (assembly GCA_038996855.1). NCBI lineage: Eukaryota > Viridiplantae > Streptophyta > Magnoliopsida > Solanales > Solanaceae > Solanum > Solanum aculeatissimum. Next base: position 969 of record JBCEWC010000837.1, on the reverse strand, counting down.
ACCTTACTGGAAATCACATTTTGCCTCAAAAATTATCTTTTGCTTCGGTTGTCCTAAAATTCAACCAAGACTACTTTTCCACTCAATTTTTGAATAGATAATAGGAAAAAATATGCGAAATGACAAATATTTAATGATTATTATGTACTTTAACTATAATTTCAATTAATTATTGAAGACGACTACAGTTTGATTAAATTTGCTAGAATTTGTATAATTTAGTTCCTAGTTCCTAATTGTATAAATTCATAATTTTTATATGCTTACCCTAATTATTTGCATATAGTCTGTTGATATATTTGATTTGTATAAGTTATGAAAAATTCGTAATTATTAATTACTTATATACAATTTGTTGATACATTTGATTTGTATAAGTTACATAAAATTTATAATTGTATATATAAAATTCATATATACTTATTATGTTTGTATATTAGCAAGCGAAATATACAAACAAAAGTATCCATAACAAATAGAAAATTTTACCAAAATACACAACATATCTTATGGTATTTTCAAATATTCCCTATCAAATTAAAAAATTACCAAAATCCCCTTTTCACAATATTTTCGCTCACACGCCGATACACTTTTGCACTTACACCACAATCCCTTTTTTTCTCCTAAATTCAAGCCGTGAATGTGCGAACTTCAATTTCTCTCCAATTTACAGTTTTTTTCTCTCTCTGCATTTTCAAATTTGAAAACCAAGGTTTCAATTTCTCTCCAATTTACAATTTTCTCTCTCTCTACGTTTTCAAATTTGAAAACTAAGGTAGGTCTTCTTCCCCTTTCAAAATTCTTATTGTGTTGCCATTTTTTTCTACTTTGATAAACTAATACACATGGATGAAGAAGAAGGGAAATATCGGAGGGAACAAGGATAAAACTTCAACTTCTAAGTCTGCAGATCCAAAAACCCCCAAAAAACGTATGAAGAAAGCACAAGGAGCAACCAATCGACCA
>JBCEWC010000836.1:0-48593 GCA_038996855.1 Solanum aculeatissimum | reverse complement strand
TAAACTCATGTTTTGAATGTTATGATAAGACTTGTGATCACATAGTCTCCTTGCCATGGCTCTTTGAGCATATTGGGCGTTTGCACCATATTGACATGTTTTGAGTGCTTGATATGATAAGCTATGTAGATAAGCTACTCTTATTGCATTGACATGGATTGATCATGAAAACAATTTTGACTAATGATGCGTGTTTTGAAAGTGAATGTAAGTGTTCCTATTTTGAAATTGCATGTACCTATACATATTCCCGTGGGATGAGACTTTGTATCGAGGGATTGGAGGTGGGTGGACTATCTCTACAGGGTCCATACTCCTTTCCGTCAAACTATGTGCCACCATGGGTTTTCTCCCTATATGGGATGATTTGCATGCTTCCCCTTGTTTCAAGGGTGATTTGGGTACTACTTGGCAAGTAGTCCGGATCTAGGTAGTGGCTCGCTCGGGTCTTCCTTGTTGTCGGTTGAGGTCACATCCCCACTCTATATTGATCATAGGATTGCATTTCATGCATCATGGCATAGCATCTTGTTATACTATTCCTTGGCTACGTGCATGTCTTTCGTATCACTTGCCCCTTGTCATGTGGCTTGGTCATACTATGATTGTCATATGCATTGCATACCCGCATACTTAGTGCTTAATTGTGCTAACCCATATTCTTATTCTACATGTTCTAACCATGTAGGGACCGGAGACGATATCTACATTCTACCGGACGACGCTTGATCTTTTGAGAAGTCTTTGCTAGTGGTGAGCCCTTTTGTTCAAGGGCAATAGCCACCGTCTATTCTAGATTTTATGTTATGTTATTTTCTTTCTTATGTCTTGAGGGTGATCCTCAAACATGTCGAGGCCCCGCTCATCTATGTAGAGGCATTATTGGACCATTCTAGACTCTTGTACGATTGACTTATATGTTGAATATTTTGGTTATGTAAAACAATGCTATTTAGCTTTGATTAGGAAAATGCTCTCTTATTATGCTCATAATATGTATGTTGGGAATCTTGATTGACTATGTTCTTATGTGGAACATCCCATAATCCTGATGTGCCCCCATAGTGGAATCCTATTCACCCATCCCCTTAGAAATTATTGCTATGTGCTATGTGTATGCATGCTTGTCTCATTCTCGATATTTTCCCCATAGCTTGAGTCCTAAGTCCCAAATCCCTTAGAGCTTATGTGATATGTGCTTAGCTTTTGCGCTTCCGAACCGATGATGTGTGTAATGATGCTATGATGGATTGATCGAGGGCCTTCGGATTCTACTTCTCCATTTCACATCTAGGCCCCCTATCCGGGTCATGACACTTTCATTTTTGGTGGTGATTCTCAAAATCAGAAATGATACAACTGACCAAATAATTTACACAATTAGCATACCAAGGCATGGATATAACTTTTACTTTCATCACTGCTTTATTTGGAAAATTATCAGAGATTTTCTCCTCTTCATCCAACAAGTTTGATGTTTCAAGCCTTGATAGATAGTTAGCCACTTGATTTTCACACCCCTTCTTATCTTACACCTCGAAATCAAATTCCTGCAGCAGTAACACCCATCGAATAAACCTTGGTTTCGTATCCTTCTTTTCCATTAAATACCAAAGTGTAACATAGTTAGTATGAACAACAACTCTTGTGCCAAGGAGATACAACAAGAATTTTTCAAATGCATACACTACAGCCAGTAGCTCCTTCTCTATGACTGTATAATTTTTATAGGTTGTATTCAAAATCTTGTTGGCATAGTAAATTGGGTGAAAGCGTTTTCCAACTCGTTGACCCAACACTGCACCAAGGGCTACACTACTAGCATCACACATCACCTCAAATGGTTTAGACCAATTTAGAGAGATTATCACTGGGGGTTCAACTAATTTTCTGCTTGAGAGTTTCAAATGATTGCAAGCATACACTATCAAAAATGAATGGTGACTCTTTTTCATACAACATGCACATGGGATATGCAATTTTTGCAAAGTCCTTGATTAATCTCAAGTAAAATCTAGCATTCCTAAGAAACTATTATATCCCTTAGCTAAAATAGAAGGAGTTAGCTTCGCAATTACTTCAACGTTTTCTTGGTCAACCATTTATCTCTTGCCCAAAATCTTATGGACCAAAACTATTCCTTCCTTAGACCATGAAATGACACTTTTCCCAATTGAGAACCAAATTGGTTTCCATACACCTCTGCAACACCTTCTCTAAATGATCCAAGCATTGATCAAAGGTATCACCCACTACCGAAAAATCATCCATAAATACCTCCATTGAGTCCTTGACCATGTCAGGGAAAATGGATAGCATATACCTTTGAAAAGTAGCAGGAGAATTACATAACCGTAATTACATTCTCTTGGAAGCGAATGTACCATAAGGGAATGTAAAGGTGGTTTTGTATTAATCCTTGGGAGCAATGGATATTTGGTTGTATCCTGAGTAACCGTCGAGAAAGAAATACCATCCTCTTCTGGCAATTCTATCTAGCATTCGGTCCATGAACGGTAGTGGGAAGTGGTTTTTCTCCATATTTGTGTTTAATTTCTGGTAGTCCATACATATTCTCCACCCAGTGACTGGTCTTGTTGATATTAGTTGGCCTTTCTCATTTGGAACTATGGTCACGCCCCCGTTCTTGTGCACACATTGAACTGGACTTACATGTTTGCTATCCGCAATTAGGTATATTACGCCGCATCTAACCACATAATTATCTCCTTTTTACAATATTTTGCATAGGTGGATTCATCCTGTGTTAGTGCTCTACCATGGGCTTACAACCCTTACCCAACTTAATTTTATGCATGCAAATTCCTGAGGGTATGCCTACGATGTCAGTGATTGTCCAACCAATAGCTTTAACGTGTTTCTTATGTACCCTGACAAGAACTTTGATTTGATGCTTCTGTAGATCATATGCAACAATTACTAGTAGGGCCTAATTGTTCCCCAAGAAAGCATATTGTGAATGACTCGACAGGTCTTTTAACTCAATCCTCAGTGGCTCCTCAATAGATGGTTTTATTGGAGGTGTATCCTGATTTTTTAAATAAATATCAAGTTTAACTGGGTTTCTTGGATGATTTCCAGCTCCTAGCATAGTAGCTATCACCTCATTAGAGTCAACTTCATCCTGTTCACCATAATTTAGCATAATTTCAGTCATCGAGTCAACTCTTGAATAAGCTTGTTCCCTGAGGTTTTGAAAATCCTCATCAACAACATCATCAATTTTATTTACATGGAAATCACCAGGATCTTGTAGAGCTTTATCAACATGGAAGCTCAATTCTTCACCATTCACTCTGAATTTCAAAATTCCACTTTTGACATCTACTAAGGCTCTTCTCATAGCAAACAATGATTTTCCCAAAATCATAGGCACTTCTACGTCCAACTCACAATCCAACAAAATAAAGTTAGCTAGGAATATAAATTTATTTACCTTGACCAACACATCATTCCATATGTCGACTGGTTTGTTTATTGTCGGTCGGCCATATTTAATTTTACGATTGTTGGGGACAAAGTATTTACACCAAGTCGTTAAAATACCATTAGGGTCATTAGGTTCCCACTAGCCCCCAAATCACATAAGGCTCTTCCAAAGTTACATGCCCCAATTGTCCAAGGTATTGTAAATTCACCCGGATCATTTTCTTTTGTAACCATTTGTCTAGTCAAGAGGGTGCTACTGCTGTGTGGAATCCCAATGGTTTCAAAATCCAAGGTCTTTTCTCTTGTCACCAAAGTTTTCATCAATCGTGCATATGTTGGCATCTTTTTGAGGGCCTCAATAAATGGGATATTAATTGCCAAAGAAGTGAAAGTAGACATAAGTTTTTGAAACTGATATTTGTCACCTTTTTTCCCCGTATGTTGAGTGAACTTTGCAACTTCCATGTATAGCTCTTAAGGAGTGGTTTCTGTTTTACCCATTTCCACTTCTCCCTCATCATTGCCATATCCGCACACTTTATTTTCCCCAAATAAAGGGGTTTTGATCTCTATGTTAATTTCACAAATGGTACTAGGCTCGGTGGTGGTATCCAAGAAACTTTGAACATTATCATTCGTGGAGTTGTGTATTTTTGCTGAAAGGGCTGACAAGCAAACTTCCAAGTTCTTAATAGATACTGCATGAGTGACACAGTGAGACTCAACTGGGAAAGTCTCGATCTTATTTAATCTATAACTTCATCTGAAGCCTACACTTTGTTCAAATTGATTACAAGCAACTCATAGGCTTGTGACTTGTTTGGGTTTTCCTACTGTTAAGGTGATTTAAATGCCTCTTGTGTCTCATCCTACCTTTGCACTACCTTTCTTTCTCCTCGATCACCAACCCATCCAACATCAAAGTTCTGACCTTGATTCTCAGGAGCTCGCTAAAAGGGTCATTGAGAACCCAATGCTTATTTCCTAATAAAAATATACTTCTTTCACTTGACCACTCTCACTTAAATCATGCTCATGAGACAGGACATTCACGGTATGAATCTCATTAAACCGATGCACTTGTGTCACATGTTATGTTATCAAATTTGGCTTTCTCACCATTTGTGCCATAATCTTGTCTTGTCTCTTCTCCTTATCCAACCATTCCTCAGATGTTTCACCCCTTGTAATTGAAATGTAATCCTCATGAGTATACCATGATTTGATTATTTTGGTCACCTCATCTAATAATTCTACAGCTATTTTAAATATTTATTTTATCAACCCACCTCGGGTCAGTCGATCTGCTATACTTTTGTTTGTAACACTTAAGCTAACATAGAAATATTGCAACAACAAATCACCAGGGATCCTACGAATTAGACATTGAACAAGTAGCTTGTGAAATCACTGTTAAGCCTCATGTAATGGCTCATCATCAATTCTCTTAAAATTTTCTATATTTCTCCTCAGCTTGATCATCCTTGAAGGTGGGAAGAATCATTCAAGGAACACATTCTACAAATCCTCCCATGATGCAATTGATCTATGAGGAAGTTCAGCTAACCACTTTACAGCTTCCCCTTTGATGAACAAAGGGAAAAGACTAAGTCTAATAGCTTTTTGTGTGATACCCCAATAATAGAATGGTGAACACGCCTCAATGAAATTTCAGAGATGTTCATGGGGGTCTTCACAGTCCTGTCCTCCAAATAATCCCCTGAGCTGAAGCAATTGCATCATTGTATCGGTTATTTTGAACTCTGTATTAGATGCAATTGAGGATAATAAAATTGTCCTATCATTTCTTACTTGGCCCCATTTAATTTTCTAGAGGTCGGTAATGTCCTTCTTGATTTACCCTTTTATGCTTCACTCATCATCCATTTCACACCTACTACTCAATTAACAAAAACAACAACAAAATAGTAAAAAGAATCTTAACTATAAGTACAAAGCTCAAAAAATACTTCCAATATGAACACACTGATTCCCCAGCAATGGCGCCATTTTTTATGTCGCTAAACCCGACTACTCGAAGACAAAAGGGGCGATCGTCATTAGCATAATAATCCAACTTTAGAGGTTGGGGTCAATCCCACTGGGAATCGTTGTTCAAGACAGAAGTGATTCATTAGACCAAGTAATTGTAGGATATGGGGGTCACTATAATCAAAATAGAATCCGACTAACAAATTCTAATTAATTGATTTTAACAACTATTAAGGGAGATGTTGGGAATGTGCAGACATGAGAATTAATCTATCAAATAGGTCTAGATACTTGACTACATGAGTTCATATTGAGTGAATATGCTACGTTGCTTGTAACTTAATCATCTCTGAAATTGGGTGTTTCACATGATTCTGCTAGGATATCCCATGCGAACCGCCGAGGACATGCTTGGTCTAAGAAGTTATAGAAAAACCCTTAATACCTTGGTCATTGAGCTCATTGATAAAAACTTCAACTGAAACCCCGAAATATTTCCAGTGATTACATCCATTCCACACTCTAATAAGTTCAGGTAAGATACAAATTAGAGATCTAAACAACACCCCAAGTTTGCAACCTCAAGATTCATATAATAATCCTAAGAATGGACATAAATTTACCCAAAGAAACTATAAATAAGTCAAGATATCGCTGACTTAATCAATAGTTGTATTGAAAGCACACCCCCAACATGGGGATTTTAGTCAAACATGTTAGAAATTAAAAATTGATTGCCTTTCATAGTAGAAGAAGTCATGAGTAACAAGATTGAATAAAAATCATTTGATTCTCACCAACTAATCTTCTCCAATTTGGTGTCTAATTTCCTCAAAACCCTAATCTCCTTTGTACTCTAAGAAGAAGGTTCTATGTACTACTACTACTAATTGTTCTCAACTGAAAATTGCACTGATGATGTCGCACCATGTCCTTTTTAAAAATTCTTATATACTCTATGAAATTATGTGAAAGTTTATGCTACGAAATGCTATTCGGCGATCAAGGCGGGCCATCGCTGAACACTCCGGTGATGCATCAAATATGCATTTAAATGCTTTCCTGCATGTCTTCACAAGGCTTTCTCCACTATAAATTTAGGTGATGGCTTTTTGCATTACCTTTTCTACTTCAGAGATGCACTGAAATACGCTTCATATCACCTTTCTGTTAGTGTTCTAGGGCTTTGGGTTTTGTGACTTTAGGCTATCACTTTTGCATTCCGCAGATCACCGAGCATACTTTGCAACATTGCTTTTAACTGCACTATTTCCTTGACTGGGAACCTTGGTTGTTGTATAATTAGGCTATCTCATGTGACTTTCGATAGATCACCGAGAACGTCAGCGATTATTCACTTTTTTCACAGTTTTTTTGTACTTTTGCCCATTCTCAAAGATTTCACACAGCCTTGCCTATTTTTGCACTTTTAACTCCATTTTCTGTCATAGCATATGCACATTTGTTAGTAGTTAGAATTAATGTCACAATAAGGGAAATGTCTCTTTGTAATTTAACCCCAAAATGAGTCCAAAATATAGGCTCATCACCTATAGAGAAGAGATCAGAGTCCCCAGCTCCACCGCAGTCAGCGCCAGCTGTTCCCCGACTGCCTTTGATGTTACACTAGAGGTGTAGGTGGCTCTTAGACAATTTGTGGAAGCGCTTGGAGCCCTATCTCAAGTACAGGCATCGACAGAGCCTGCTATTCTAGTGGTTCCAACCCAGCTAGAGAGAGTTGTACTATTTCAGGACCTACAACTACGTAGAAGGATGCATAAGAGTTCCTAACAACATATATAGAGCGGTCACAGGAATTACAACTACTAGACTCTCGAGTTGTTGAGTTTACTACTTACTAGCTAGATGATACCACTAGGAAGTGGTGGAGGACGTGTTGAGATACTAGACTAGCATATGTTGCACTATTTAATTGGGTAGAATTTATAGAGACAATTATGCATAGGTTTGTGCCCAGGAGTTTCAGGGACTATCGCTAGGATCAGATTGTCCAACTTAAGCAGGGGTAGATAGTCATGTCCTTGTATGAGGTCAGAATCCAGGAGCTCTCCGTATGCTACAACTATTTTTCCTATTGAGGAGGAGCAAATTTTTATTTTGTGTAAGGATTGAGGCCTCAACTGAGAATGAGCACACATACACTAGTGACTTTAGGATGATCATTTTTAGAAATTATTGATCATGCTCACTCCCAAAGTAGGTTAGTCGTGAGGCCCAAGTAGGTAGAGACAAATGGGCTAGATGTGAGGGATAGTTCAGTGGCTCCCAAATAGGGTTCTGAGTGCCAAGGGACAAACCTTCAAGGAGAGGTCAGCAGTATCAGACTAGCCAGCCATACTAGGCATCATTACAGGATTCTGAGGGTAGACATCAGAGCCTATATACTTCCAGTAGGGGTGGTTCCTCTTACCCTATCGGGCACAGGTAGAGGTAGAGTGACTTTGCTTTTTCAGGGCCAGTTAGGTCATTTTTTGTGGGTAGTCAGTCTTTTTGGTAGATGGACCCGGGCAATGTGATCGTGACTATAAAGACAAAGCTATTTAAGGTGTGATGCACTAGAACATGGGCTCATAGACTTTCTAGATCATAGAGCAGCATATCCAACCCTACAACCCACTAGCTCAACTCCTTTACCTGACGATAGAGGCAGAGGTCAGGATTGTGGTCGCCAAGATAATTAATATAGGGATCATAGAGACTATCAGGGCTATCAATAGTGTTTTAGAGGGCCCACCAGGGGCGGTAGAGTCGGGGGTAGCAGTGATGTTCGAGAGGGAGACCGTCAGAGCCACTTTTCTACCGCACTAGCACAGGTTGAGGCTAAGACTTCTGACGAGGACATCATATGCATGATAACTATATGTCATTAACCAACTTCAACCTTATTTTATCAAGGTTCAACATTCTCTTATGTGTCTATTTATTAGGCTTTCCTCTTAGGTATAAATCCCGAGCCTTTTTCCTTTCGAGTTTAGGTATCGACCCTATTGGGGGATTCACTTATGGTAGACCAGGTTTGTAAAGGGTGTACAATTACTCTTCAGGGTTTTGATACCAGGGTTGATTTGATACTAATTGATATACTAGATTTTAACCTTATTTTTTGTATAGATTGGTTGTCCCCACATCAGCTATACTAGATTATTATACTAAGACTGTCACCTTAGTAATACCGGGGATGTCTCTACTAGTTTGGTAGGGCTTTGTGAGACAAGTACCGATAGGTATTATATCATATATTAAGGCTCAGAGATTGATATTTGCAGGGTGTTCAACTTATTTAGCTCATATGCGTGATGTGATAGCCGAGACTCCTACTGTGGAGTCCATGTCAGTTGTATGTGAGTTTCCTGATGTATTTCCAATAAATTTTCCTAGGTTTCCACATAAGTGGGAGGTTCATTTTGTGATAGAGGTTGAGTCGGTCACTAAGCCCCAATCTATTCCCCTATATCGGATAGCTCCTGCAGAGCTTAAGGAGCTCAGTACACAACTTCAGAGTTTGCTAGATCTGGGGTTCATATGGTCGAGTGTTTCTTCCTAGTGAGCTCTTGTCTTATTTATGACAAATAAAGATGGGACTCTCCAGATGTGTATTGATTATCGATAGTTGAATAAGGTGACAGTGAAGAACTATTATCCTCTGTCGTGGTATCACGAGTTGAGGATTTAGACAGAGGATATTCAAACTTTTAGGCTTGTTATGGGCATTATGAGTTCTTAATCATGCAATTTGGGCTAACTAATGCCCCTACGATATTTATGTATTTGATGACTTGGATATTTCGGCTGTATTTGGGCTCCTTTGTAATGATTTTTATTGATGATATTCTGGTGTATTCATCGAGTTGAGAGAACATGCCTAGCACCTCTTTATTGTTCTATAGACACTCTAGGATCGCAAGCTAGCTTTAGTCTGTGACTAGCGTAACTACCTCATGCACGACTTAGAGTTGGCGGCGATAATGTTTGTGCTCAATATCTAGAGGCACTATCTGTAAGGCATGCATTATGATATTTATAAAGACTACCAGAGCCTACAGTATATTATGACTCAGCGGAACCTGAATTCCCGCCAGAGATGGTGGATTGAGTTGTTCACTGACTATGATATTTCTATTTTATACCATTCGGGAAAGGAAAACATAGTAACATATTCCTTGAATAGAAAGACAGTGAGTATGGGTAGCCTAGCCCACCTGGTAGCAGAGGAGCAACTGTTAGCTTCAGAGATTCATTCCTTAGCTAATAGCTTGGTCCGAATAGATATTTTAGAATCTAACTGAGTATTGGCCTTTATTGGGGTCTAGACCTCACTGATTGATCTGATTTGGGCCCAAGAGTTTGAGGATGCGTCGCTAGTGGGTCTCCAAGACAAAGTGTTACAGGGGATTGGGGTTCAAGCTATAGTTGATTCAAGAGGATTCCCTATATTTGACGACCAGTTATGCGTTCATAGAGTGGGGTATTTGATACAGTTGATCCTGTAGGAGGCACATGATTCCTTATATTCTATTCATACAGGTACAACTAAGATGTACCGAGACCCGAGACAACATTATTGGTGGAATGGTATGAAGAGAGATATTGCAGATAATGTATCGCATTGCCTCAGTTGCTAGCAAGTAAATGTTGAGCACCAACAACCCGGTGGGATACTTCAGTAGTTACCCATTCTCGAGTGGAAATGGGAATGTGTGACTATGGACTTCATTGTGCAGATTCCTCATACTTTCAAGGGTTATGAAAACATTTGGGTGATAGTTGATTGGTTGACTAAGTCTTCCCACTTCCTTTTGGTTTGTTTTACTTTTAGTGTTGAACGGTTAGCTTGTATTTACATTCAGGAGATAGTTCAGTTTCACGGGGTTCCAATATCTATCATATCAGACCGAGGGTCACAATTTACCTCTATCTTTTGGAGGGCTTTTTAGTGAGAGTTGGGCACTCGAGTTGATTTGAGCACAATATATCACCCCCAGACTGATAGGTAGTCTGAGCGCACTATAAAAGTTCTAGAGGATATGTTACGTTTTTATGTATTAGAGTTTGGGGGTCAGTAGGATCAATTTCTACCATTAGCTGAGCTTTTCTATAATAACAACTACCACACTAGTATTCAGATTGCCCCGTTTCAGGCATTATATAGCGGATGTGCTTTCGAAATACAACACTTTTGATTCTTAAATCTTGGAATTTTATGTGTTCTCAAAGCATTGTTGGTAGATTTGATGTGTTTTTATGTGTGTTTTGCAGGATTACAGGGTTGGCATGATTTTTGGGCCAAGTATGTTGAAAGTGCTGATTTTGACGATTCACGTAACCCTTTACAAGTCATGGAAGATTCCATGGACCGTAGAAGGGGCTTCGTAGCAAATTCTAGTGAAGGGTAATTTTCAGAAGTTTAAATCTATGAGAAAGTAGGTGAGTCGTAAGTCATTGCACAAGTGGTAAATCAGTTGGTGTACCTTGAGGATCAAAAGTTGGGGAGTTACTGAAAAGTCATCAGATAAAACCCTCCATGGGTTGTAGAATCTTATATGGCCTCCACGAAACCCTAACTATGGTTCGTGGAACATTATAAGGCCCGTAGAGAATGCTCATAGAGCTTGTCGGCCCAGTTTTCCTATTTTGATTTGGCTTTGTATTTTAGACATTATAAATAGGTTTTAGGTTATTTTTCATTAACTTTCCAAAGAGTTCGAAGTAGTTTACAAATTTTAGTATTTGTAGAGAGAGAAAAATAATCTTTTGTGTTCTTGATTCATACTTGTGATTTCTATTGAAGAGTTGGATTTCTTGTTCATAAATTCATTTGTGTAAGTGCTCAATTATGTTATTCTATATCATAATTTTTGCATCTACACTGATTATGAGCAACTAAATTCACAACTAGGGTTGTAGGAAGCATGAAGAACTAACAAGGTAAAATCGGATAATTCATAATTCTTGGAAAGTGTGTATGAATGTATTAATTACTTCTCTTCATCTTAAAAGATTTTTAACGATGGCCAATGGTAGAACTCACCTAGTGTTACTAGCCGGATCAATGAGGCAATGAATAGGAAAGAAGAATAATTAACAGGATTTGATTGATGTTTTGTTGTCTAATCAACCAAATTAGATCAAGGGGAGGTTGTACTGGGACAATAGGTAAGGGTTAGTAGTTCCACACTGTGAATATGGATCAAATCCCGTAGTGAAATTTACCTTATAGTTGGATCAAAGTGTTTGGTAAACATAACTTACTGTTCTGCATTTACAAACTGGAAAAATATTACAATTATCTAGCAATACTGAGTTAGGAAATCGTGGGGAACACTTCACCCTAGTTAGCTCTTCTACTGATTTCATAACAATTGCATTATTTTATGTTTATTTTGCTTAGAATTACAACCCCTCACCCTTTCGGGAGATAAGTAGGTTAATCACCCCACTTTACTTTGAATTATTCTTGAGTCTACAATATTCCCTGTGGTATTCGACCCTAACCTTGGTTAGGTTATTTACTTGATAACAACCGTTTTAACCTTCATAAAGAGGTATAGCAGAGAATACGACTAGATTTGTTTAGCTCAAGTAATTTAGGGGATACCCCTTATTCTTCTCATGTTACATTTTTTGTTAGTTATGTTTTGTTTCAACACACAAGTATACCAAAGAATGGTCCAAACTGATACAAACCATGCGGAAAATGAGGAAAAATAGAAGTCCCAATTGAGGAATGGCAGGGTGTCGACACTCTGGAAGAATGGACACTTGATGAAGCTTGAGTAATCAAGTAGCCCAAGTCATACCATGACACAAAATCAGGCGCTAATTGGGAGAAAACCCAAACAGAGAGAGGCGCTTAGGCACCCAGGTATGTTTTCTTTGTGACCCCTATTCTTTATTTTGATATTTTGTGTGCATTGGGGACAATGCACATCTATTTTGATGGGGTGCGAGTAGTTACAAGCCTCAGTGAAGTCTAAGTAACCTTGCCCTATAACTACCCTAATTTTTGAATTTGAGGGTTTCTTTGCCTGTGTTCTTTTTCCTTGAGGATATTTACTTTATATTGAACTGAAATGTTTAGGATTTATAGGTAGTATATAGTATTGATGTCTATGGAATATGTTAGTTTTTATGAAAAATGATACCCACCAGAAACTTTTGTTAGTTAGCTTTGATAACAACCATGCATGATTGATTATTTGATAGTGTTTGTTCTAATAAGTAAGATCAAATTATGATGAAGGCATGATCTGAGAGTTTGTGTTGATAGTGTAATCAGTACCATGTGTGTGTGAGCTTAGTTTCATGATTCATATGTTGTGTGTCAATTCAGAACTTGCCCTATTACTTTGACTTAGACTGTAGGTTAGTTGGTTAGGAAAAGATCTTAGGCCGTTGTTTGTATTAGTCCACTTAGCCTAAATAACCAACCAAATCTGTAATATATCCCTTAATCCTAATGTTTAAGCTTGACATAACCTTCTTCTTTGTAAATACCTAAGTAACCTTGACTTCATGAATGATAAATCCTAATATTGGCCCTGGTCCTTTCTTGAACATTGTGAACCTTGACTAAGGCAAAAGAATTAAGTTGAGGGTGGATACCAAAAGTGGCCTTAATTTAGAGGATGGATATTGTGCACCTCAACTCAGGCCAAAAGCCTAAGTTGAGGGTGGCTAGCGTAAGGAAAAGTCATGAAAAATGAGAGGGGAAGCTAGTGATATATAAAATGGAGAAAAAATATGTTAAAGGGTGCGAGAAAAATAAATAGATGCCTAAAAATGATTTGAAAAGTAAAAGAATGTAAAAATAGAAGACATTGTGCTAAAAACGAGAGTAGAGCACTCAGAAAAGTTTGAAGTAGGAGAAAGGGAGAATGAGATGAAAACATAAGTTTTGGTAGGGAAAAAGTATAGAAAATGCAAAGTCAAGGAGGTCCAATAGTCTCTATGTTCCAAAAACATCACACCAAAGCCCTCTGAGTCTACGTTACAAGCTTAACAAGTCCTAAAGTGATCTTTGTCCAACTAGTTGAAGGTCATAGTCGGGGCAAACAGATGGCATTGTTCATAGTATTTTGAATAACTTTTGCGAGAGTGAGTGATGTTGTGTAGTCCCAAGCATTGAATCTAAAAAACATCATCATGAGTGAGAGATGGGATATCTTTCTATGAGGGCACTTGCATTGCATTGTTAATATTAGACTAATTCAGTGAATGTTGATCAATGTAGATTACATAGCTTGTCATAGTTGCACTGTTGAATGTATTGATATGTATTGGTTTGTTTTATTGCTATATGATATGTGATTATAACTAATGTGGGTATATCTACTTGAGTTTGATACGATACATGCCATTAGACTGAGGTTTGTGTGTTATTGTACTACTTATGTAGATTAATTCGTCGCTTAAGGATAAGCAACAATTTTAAGTTGAGCGTGTTGATGTGATGTCAAAATATAATACTTTTGATGCTTAAAATATGAAATTTTGTGTGTTCGCAAAGAGATGTTGGTAGATTTGATGTGTTTTATGTGTGTTTTGTAGGATTATAGGATTGGCATGAGTTTTAAGCTAAGTGTGCTGAAAGTGCTAATTTTGAGGATTCACAAAACCCTTTACATGTCGTGGAAGATTCCATGGGCCATAGAAGGGGGTTCATAGCAAATTCTAGTGAAGGGTGATTTTCAAAAGTTTAAATCTATGAGGAAGCAGACGATCCATAAATCATTGAATGAGTCGTAGATCAGCTGTCATACCCTGAGGATAAGAAATTGGGGAGTTACTAGAAAGTCTTTAGATGAAACCCTCCACGGGGCATAGAATCATATACGACCCATAGGAGTGTCTCGTAGAAGCCAACCCTTGTTCTGAAGATGAATTCCACGAAACTCCGACTACGGGTCATGGAATATTACATGGCATGTAGAGAGCGCCCGTAGAGCTTGCCGACCCAATTTTTCTATTTCGATTTGGCTTTGTATTTTAGATATTATAAATAGATTTTTAGGTTATTTTTGATTAACTTTCCAGAGAGTTCAAAGTAGTTTACAGATTTTTATATTTCTAGAGAGAGAAATAATCTTTTGTGTTCTTGATTCATACTTGTGATTTCTATTGAAGAGTTGGAGTTCTTGTTCATAAATTCATTCGTGTAAGTGATCAATTATATTATTTTATATCATGATTCTTGCATCTACACTGCTTATGAGTAGCTAAATCCACAACTAGGGTTGTTGGAACCATGAAGAACTAACAAGGTAAAACCGGATAATTCATAATTCATGAAAAGTGTGTATGAATGTGTTAATTACTTCTCTTCATATTAAAAGCTTTGTAATGGCAGCCAAAGTTAGAACTCGCCTAGTGTTACTAGTCGGATCAAGGAGGTAATGAATAAGAAAAGAGAATAATTAACAGAATTCGATTGATGTTTTCTCATCTAATCAACCAAACTAGATCAAGGAGAAGTTGTACTGGGACAATAGGTAAGGGGTAGTAGTGTCACACTATGGAGATGGATCAAATCCTATAGTGAAATTTACCTTAAAACTAGATCAAAGTTTTTGGTAAACTTAATTTATTGTTCTGCATCTACACACTGAAAAAGATTACAATTATCAAACAATATTGAGTTAGGGAATCATGAGGAACACATCACCTTATTTAGCTCTTCTAGTGATTTTATAACACTTGTATTAGTCTAGGTTTATTTTGCTTACAATTACAAACCCCCCCTAAACAATAGGGTACTCAGTGAAATGGAACTAACCTAAAGTGAAACAATGAAGAACACAAGTAGCTCCTTAATTCTCAACCACAATCCGCTGAACTACAAACCTACACTCAAAAGAGTTCTAGCATAATACAATATACAGATTCCAGTAATATAGATATACCCCCTCATTTGGCAAGATATCTCAATACACAAGTATACAAGAAGATCCCACACTTACTATCAATCAGGGATAAGATTACATCATACAACAGTATCAATCAAATATGATATGAAATGAAGTGAATGACATGAGATATATATCATGCAAGTGGCACATGTCTATCCTAGAATACACATCTGTTGATCAAATATGGTTGTCTGCCTCTATCAGAACCCATAGGGACCACACATGGACCGTGTATCTGTGATCACGGCCGACAATGTCTATCGACTCATGTCACCAATATCTCAATATCATCAGAGCCACACATGGACCATAATATCTGTCGGAACCATTTCCCTTCGACTTTACATCATTTATGGATCATCAAGCAATGCACATAATAATGACAAAAGGGTATGTTCATGGTAATGAACTAAGCAAGATGTCCATGTGTATGTATATATATATCATGTACCTTGACAATGCAACCAATAATTCTCAAGTATCTCTATATCACCACAGTATCTACATACCAATCGCATAGCAATATAATCATCATCCCGTTATCCATGTCGAATGTTTCATAAGATCACATAAGTCACAAATACATAATTAATTTATAGTCAATATACCACCGTATGAACAATTCCTCCATTCCAAATATCATGATCAAGCCTATGATGACACAATTCTACCTCTAAAGTACTCAATTCCATACACATAGGAGCATACAAAGTTCATTCATACTTAATAAAAAGGTTAAAAGTCCACTTGCCTCAATTAGAATCTTGAATCAAGATGAATTCAGCGCTTTCCTACTTTCTCGATACTTCAAATCACCACAATCCATTCAAATATGGTATCATAATCACATAACGAGACTAATGACACTAAAATCACTCAATTTAGAGAAAAGGGTAAAATGGTCCAAAATTCTCATGCCAAAAAACGTCATCAGAAATTAAAAATTAAAGAATAAAAATGTTCTCCTCAAAATAAGGAACCCAATGGTGAAGAAGGTTTCAAAAACAGAGCTAAGCTGAGTAAGAAATGAATGATTAAAGTTTAGGAAATCTCTATCCGAAATCCCTAGTTTGAACCATAAAAATCCCCAAATTAGAAACTAAAATCATGAATTAATCAATCTAAATAAATGAAATAAGTTAAAAAATAGTTACTCAATCACTTTACCTTGAAAACCCACGAAATCTATCTTGAAAATGATAAAGCTTGAAGAGTCGAAAATAGTGGAAATGGGTTTAAAACGTATTTTAATAAAGTTCATTGCTCAGGGATGGGTACACTCCACGAATGCAGAGAGGAAGGACCAGGTGCACCTCCGTGAACGTGGAGAGGAAGTGGGGGCTGCATCAAAAACTTGCACCAGCAATGCACAACTAGAACCAAAACTCGGAATGTGCACTCAAAACACATCTGGTATTCGAATTTCATAAACCAAATAGGTATCCATACCAGAAATGGCGATCCAGACTCAATGGAATGATCAGAATTTGATTTTGGGGTCTCTACGACACAGTTACCAATGTAACTCAAATAAATTAGTTTCGTACTCAAAATTTTAAAATTTTCTCGAAATCTCTAAAAATTACAATGAAGGCATTTCTAGCGTTAGTTTCACCACCTGAAACTATTGGGATTGGCAGAATGTTTACACAAGCTCCTGAACTTTGAATGTTGATAAAACTAAAATTAATGATCCAAAATGAACTAAAAATGCATTTTTGGATCTAAATTCTATGTTTTAACTCTGAATTCAGCTTTGCAAGTTCTCCTAGACTAGACCAGAGTTAGCATTCCAAAAATAATGGAATCAATAGAATTGAATTCTGACATTCAAAATTCAAAATAATCTCAAAACTCAAAATTTTCAACTTTATGCCTTTTAAAACTTTCTTTTGTAAAACCCTATATTTTTATAAGATTTTCAAAATCCGACTTTTAGACTTATGCAAAAGTGATCCAATGTAACTTTTGGGAAAGGCAAAATGATAATTAGGTCAAAAATACCAAAAATGACCTCCAGGGTCATCATTTACTACTAAAAACCATGTTCATCCTTGAACATAAAGCAAAGAGAGGAGTCTCAATAGAAGTAACCAAGAGTCTGAAATACCATTCTCGGAGTCACTAATGGCTTCCAATTAACCATATTTCCAAGAACCATACCATCAGAAAGTACAATCAAGAATAGGACTTATGAACCAACATGAAATTCTACCCTCCAAGAGTAATTACCAAGCCAGAAACTAGCCAATGAACCCAACTTAAACCAACACCCTCATACCACAGTGTACTCATCAAGATGAACTTTCACCCACGAGACCACAAGGCAACTCAGATCTATTTCCTTTGAAGGACGTGAATCAACCTGAACTAATCACAACCAATTGAAACATATAAAACATCACAAATCCCATCCAAGTTTTGTCCTCTTAACATCATCCTCCCTGAATTTATGTTTTGCAATTCTAATACTTCGACAATACAAATTTGTAAGAAAGCATCCAATTAAATTTAACCCAAAGTAAGGTAATTAATAGGAAAAATAACCAGTGTCCAATATTCCAAAGCATATAAAACTTCAAATAATACTGCCCCAATGTTGGAATAGTAGTCGAATAAGGTATTGTGCCTTTTCTACGAGCTGTGATTATTTAATTAAACATCCATCCCAATCACACATAATCTGTTCAAACTCTTGTTTCCTGATGCCAACTTAAAAAATCCTCGATCACCCCATAAATTTTGTCTACCATAAGCATGTAACCTTTATCTACCACTAAGTATATACATAGCCCATCTTTATAGACCAAGCTAACTTCCATCAGCTGAGTAGTGTTCATCTGATCCCAAAATCATCAAGGACACATAAAATCATAAATCCTATCTGTAATGTTTCCATGAGTCACTTGTTATGATTGAATAATCCAACTTAACATAAAATGTAGAATTTTTGACGCATCACTTATTGTGATTCAACCTAAACCAAGCTTCCTGGAAAATAATTGATAATCTTTCGTAACTCGGCGATGAATCTGTCCATCTCACATTATCACATAAACTCAAAGTGAAAAACCCAAACCATTTACAACCCTGTGCCATTGCTCTAAGCATGATGTTTATTCTCCTTCACTTTACTTGACCTCTATCCACCACCAATGTTGCAACGATATTCGAATGCTTAACATTTACTCAAGACTCGATCCTAAACACTCAAACTCTTGATGCCCACAGTTTGTACTCGCTCCTAACCCATCTATTGCCATGATTTCTTGGAAAACTCCATACCATATTGCCTTTACTTCACACCAACTATTCAAATGCATCTTCATTAAGTTCTTTCACCATTAAAAGTAACAAAATCCATAATCAATGCCATGCTTGAACCCACTTCAAAATGCTTCGTAGCCAACATAATCAATCATCTCCTTACCTGACTAATTCATACCTTGACAAAATCAACTCTCATGAATGAAACTTACCAAGAAATCCTAGATCTTGGTTCACACTATGCAATCGAATTCTTTCTCAATCATAATTAATCCATACCTTGAAGAGCTTTAAAGATTTCATACCCTAGTTTGTCATCAATCGCTGACTCGTGAACTTTATTGGTCCCGTCATTAGCAACCCATATCATACCAGTCAATGAACTCAAAGCCATAAAGAAACACATTCTTAAACTTAGCCAACATCTGTAGGCTCCTCTTTCATATCTTACCCAACAGTCTTTTAACCTCACTGATACAATTGTAACCACATTATCACGTGCTAAACAAGGTAACCCAAGCTATGCCATTCTACAAAACTGAACTTACCATTGATATGGTAGCCCAATCCCATCTGATAATAGCCAAATCTATTGACTCAACCAATTATCAATATGCACTTTCCTTCTAGCATTCCTAATTGCAATCATACAAGTGAACTTGTCAAAACCTCATTAGTTATGCTTGTTATCTCAATGTCAATGTCCTTCCCTTGGCTTACAATGAAATCACCAATCCCTGTATAGATCTATGAGGTAAAAACTCATACTTAAATAGATAAATACCCATTCCAAGATTTACAACTATGACTTTTCTTATGAGTGATCTCAAACTCACGTGTTCATAGTAACAACTAATTGGTTCTCTCAAAATGTGACGGTAATGCTAAACTCCACTTCCTAAATAAGTGAAACAATTGATAACTCATTTAGTAACTAGGGCCTATGTTAGAAAACCAATATCGTTGTCCTTGCATATTATCCACACCACATCAAAAGACCCACCAGATTCACCACTAGAATACATCATACCCTCTGAGAAGTTCATAATCAAATAATCCACATTTTTGTGTCATAGAAGAGTTGTCCTACATAATTGAATTGGTTATATCTCTCAAAAAGTAGTGTACCTTCTTCCACAGACTGGTGGGTAACAAAAGCAATAATGTCCATAACCCTAGCCAAGTAGACATAGACACCGCCATAACATTCGTATCATGATCATTCATCCTATAAATCCACTCCAAGAACACTTAGTAGAGGTTCTAATTTCAATGGACACAAAATCATCCTCTATCCATACTAAGAAACCCTAATTTGATAACTTAACATCTGTAGTCCCATATGTATTGCATCGATAATATAGTTATTCCTCTAAACATGCTATGTCATATTTACAAAACCCCCAAAAATTTAGTAGACAAGGAAAGTACCACCCTCGATGTTGAAATCTAAAATCTTACCAATTCATTGACCAACTTCTGAACGTCTCCAACTAAGGATCGCTCCTCAACCTGAATAGCTGCAAGACTCCTTATATGAGAAATATTCCTACTCAAAGCATCCGCAATCACAATGCACATCATAATTCTTTAGAAGCTCAATACACCTTCTCTATCTCAGATTTAGATCTCGCTGACTAAAGATACATTGCAGACTTCAATGATTAGAAAGGATCTCCTGATGGACTCCATATAGATAATGACACCATAACTCTAACATAAATACAACTACAACTAACTTAAAATCATGAGTGAGGTAGTTCTTCTCATGGGTCTTTAGCTGTCTAGATGCATAAGTAATAAACTTCCCTTTTTGTATCATACACCACATAATCCCACTCCCAAAGCATCATAATAGACTGTAAAATCAACCCCCTTCTCTGGCAATATCGAAATAACAATTATAGTCAACAAATACTTGAGCTTTTAGAAGCTTTCTTCATATATATCAGACTAATGAAAGATCATATTCTCCTTTGTAATCCTAGTTAGTGGAGCTACCATAGAAGAAAATCCTTGAACAAATCGCCTGCCATAACCTGCTAGGCCCACAAAACTGATGAATCTCAAGGGCTGAAGTAGGTCTAGTCCAACTATGAATCGCCTCAATCTTCGTTGTATTAACCCGAATACCCTCTCCAGATATAACATGACCTAGAAATACCACCAAACTCAGCCAAACCTACACTTGGAAAACTTGGCGTATCACCTCTCCTATCTAAGTTGTTGGGGTACAATCTTTAAGTGTTGCTTATGATCCTTTTTAGTATTGAGGTAAATCAATATATCATCGATGAATAAAATAATAATAAATCTAAATATGGTCAAATTACACTATTCATCAACTCTATAAATATTGTTTGGGCTTTGGTCGGCCCTAAAGATATCATAAAGAACTCACAGTGTCCACAGCTGGTCTGAAACGTTGTCTTAGGAATGTCAGAAGCCCTGATTCTCAATTGATGATATTTGGATCTCAAATAAATTTGGAAAAATATTATTGCACCCTAAATCTGCTAAAAAATATCATCAATCCTAGGAAGAGAATACTTGTTCTTAACTGTCACCTTGTTCAATAGTCTATAATCGATACACATTCTCATAGAACCATCCTATTTCTTCACAAATAGGATAGGGGCACCCCGTGGAGACATACTAGGGTATATGAACCCCCTTCTCATGAGATCTTGGAGCTGCTCTTTTAGCTTCTTCAATTCAGTTTCACCTTTTGATACCTTACCTTTGACATACCTCATCGAACCTCAGCTATACTCTAATATTTTTGAACTATAGGTCAATCCAAGGCTGACCACGAATTCATCCTTTAAGTCCATTACCACTTTAGAGTTGGATCAAATTACAAACCACACATAATAGAAATTGAAAGAACAAGAGGGAATTTCCTAACAGTCTTTGTAGCGTCTCAAGGATAAGCAACGGATAACTTCTCACTGATCCTTAAGACTCTACTCGACTGGGCTTGTACACATGTGAGACCTACAAACTTGGAGATCTGATACCAAATTGTAATGACCAGAAATATGAGTGTGATGGCACTCTCCTAATCCACCAAAGTGAGTCAGCCCAAAACTCAACAACTTAACACATATAATAAGAGTGAAAGATAACGGTCTGATAATATAAATATGCAGAAGGAAAAAAACCTATAATTTTTCCAAGGACTGATGTCACATGTACAAGCCTTTATGTAAAGAATACTCAAAAGAAAATACAGGTCTCAAATGTCTATTTCTTAAATAGAACAAAGAAATATAAGGACTCCATGAAGGTTTGACGGGGTGATATGCAGCGGAAATGCAATATTGTTTACCCTTAAAACTTGGAATATTTATCTGTTCACATAACAATGTTAGTAGGTTTGATTATTTTTTATGTTTGTTTTGTAGGATTTCAGTGTTGGCATAGTTGTTTAGCAACGTGTGTTGAAGCAGTAAATTTTGATGATCCACGGAACCCTTTATGGGTCGTGGAATAGTTCACGAGCCATAGATGGGGTCTCATAAGGATTTCCAGTAAGGGGTGAATTTCTGAGTTAAACTCTATGAAGGAATCAGATGAGTCATAGATCAATCCATGAGTCGTGGAGTGTGGTTGTGCCCTGAGGATCAAAAAGTGGAGAAGTTCTAAAAGGTCATCAGATGAAACCCCCCACGGGTCATAGAATATTACATGGACCATGCAAAGGTATCATAAAAGTAGCCTCCAAAATCCAGTTGTAGTCCAGAAAACCTCGACATACGAGTCATAGGTTGATGCACGAGTCGTGAACCTGCCCGTAGAGTGTGCCAAAATAATATTCCTATTCTATTTTGGTTTTGTATTTTACATATTATAAATAGGTTTTTATATTATGTTTTATTATGTTTTCAGGAGTCACAAACTCTGGACAAGGTTTTAGAGAATACACTTAGGATTTATCATATTTTGAGTGGAAAATATTATTGTGTGTTCTTAATTCGACCTTGTGATTCTAATTGAAGAGTTGGATTTCATATTCTTAGATTCATTTGTGTAAGTACTCAATTATGTTACTCTACTTCATAATTCTTTCATTTAAATTGATCATGCTTAGCTAAATCCACAACAAGGGTTGGGGGAACCATGAGGAATTAACAAGACAAAATCAGATATTGTGTAATTTTTAGAAGGTGTGTTTAGTTATATTAATAATCCTCTTCGCTTTAACTATTTTTTAATGAATGCCTACGTTAGAACTCACCTAGTGTTACTTGTCAGATCAAGAAAGTAATAAATAGGAAAAGAGATAATTAACAGGATTCGATTGAGATGTTCTCGTCTAATCAACCGAACTAGATCAAGGAGAGGTTGTACTGGGATAAAAAATAGCACATATCAGTATACCATCTGGGATATGCAATCATAAGATCCAACTGGTCAAAGGTTACAAACCTTGTTGAACACCAAAGGTACCTTAACCCACTCATACAGGAGGTCATGCACAAGGAAAATATCAAATGGTTGTACGCTGGTGTAATATATCCAATAACTGACAGTAAATGGGTAAGTCCAGTCTAATGTGTTCCAAAGAAGAAAGTTATCACTGTGGTCCATAATGCGAGCAACGAATGGACCCCTATGCAATCGGTCACAGGATGGAGGGTATGTATGGACTACAGGAAACTCAATGCCTCGATGGATAAATATCATTTCCCTATGCCCTTTATGGATCAAATGTTAGACTAGTTGGTTGGAAAGGGTTGGTTTTACTTTCTCGATGGTTACTCAGGATACAATCAGATCTCCATCACTCTATAGGACCAAGAGAAGACCATGTTTACATGTCCTTATGGAACCTTCACATTCAAGAGGACTCCATTTTTTCTATGCAATGCACCAGCCACATTCCAGAGATATATGATGCTCATTTCCTATGACATGGTGGAAAACACGATTGAGGTATTCATGGATGACTTTAGTGTGGTGGGGGACTTATTTGAAGATTGTTTGAAGAATTTGTAAGCGATGCTACAGAGGTGCGAAGGATGCCATCTAGTTTTGAATTGGGAAAAGTCTC
This sequence comes from Solanum aculeatissimum, assembly GCA_038996855.1. Taxonomy (NCBI): domain Eukaryota; kingdom Viridiplantae; phylum Streptophyta; class Magnoliopsida; order Solanales; family Solanaceae; genus Solanum; species Solanum aculeatissimum. Next base: position 24,902 of record JBCEWC010000836.1, on the reverse strand, counting down.
ACTTCATAGTAAAAGAAGGCATCATGTTAGGGCACAAAATTTTTAGCAAGGGCATTAAAGTAGACAAAGCCAAGATAGAGGTGGTTGAGAAGCTTCCCCCACCTATCTCTATTAAAGGGGTAAGAAGCTTTCTGGGGCATGCAGGGTTCCACCGCTGCTTCATCAAGGACTTCTCAAAGCTTGCACACCCTTTGTGAAAATTTCTCAAAAAGAAGACTAAGTTCGTGCTTGATGATGCATGCCATAGATCATTTGAAGGATTGAAGCAGAGATTGTCATCAACCTCTATTATTATCTCTCTAGACTGGTCGAAGTCGTTCAAAATCATATGTGATTCAAGTGGGATCGCACTTGGCGTGGTATTGAGACAGCACAGAGAGAAGATCTTACATCCTATATATTATACCAGTAAAGCTCTGAATGCAGCATAGAAGAACTAACTTTCACGGAACAGGAGTTACTCACAATGGTTTTCATATTTGAAAAGTTTAGATCTTATCGCTTGGGGACCAAAGTTATTGTACACAAGATTACTCAGCACTGTGATACTTAATGATGACGAAGGATGTAAAATTAAGGTTGATCTGATGGATACTCCTTCTCTAAGACTTTGACTTCGAGGTGATCAACAGAAAAGGAACAAAGAACCAGGTTGCAGATCAGATAAGTAAGGCTATTTATCTTATCATTGGATGCGCAAATTCCTTCTTTGCCCAAGGAATGCTTACCGAAGGGAACTATCTAGGTTGGAGGATGAGGCCATGGAAAAGTGTGATGATGGGGTTGAGATTGATGATTCTTTTCCTGATGAAAAAGTGCAGGTAGCATCTGATACCATGTTTGCAAATTTTGCAAACTATTTGGTTTGTGACATTATGCCCCCGATCTAATACCTCACCAATGCCAAAAGTTTATGACTGATGCGAGAAAGTTCTTCTGAGATGATCCATATTTATTTTTTGTCTGTGCAAATGGGATTATTCATCGCTATGTTCCTGAGGTTGAAATGATGAGCATTCTAGAAACGTATCATTCATCCCTAGTCAGCGGACATCATAGTGGAGTTCGAACAACACATAAGATTTTTCAGTATGGCTACTATTGGACAACCATCCACTAGAGTTCCCACCACTACGCCAAGGCCTATGATAGATGCCAAAGAGAAGGGGGTATCTCCCGTAAGCCAAGCTTCCTCTAAAGCTTATTATGGTGATTGAATTATTTGATGTATGGGGGATAGATTTCATGGGCCCATTTATTAGCTCACATGGAAACAAATACATCCTAGTGGTTGTGGAATATGTAATAAAGTGGGTGGAAGTAGTGGTGCTTCAAATAATGAAAGCAAGAGTGTCACAGTATTCCTGAAAAAGAACATTTTCTCTAGGCTTGGCACCCCTTGGGCTATCATCAGTGATAGAGGTTCACATTTCTATAGAAGTTTATTCAAAGTGCTACTTGAGAAGTATGGGGTCAAGCATAGAGTGGCAACACCTTACCATCCTCAGACTAGTGGGAAAATGGAGATATCGAATCAAGAGATCAAGAAAATTTTATACAAAATGGTGAATGCAAATCAGACGGATTGGTCATGAAAGCTTGATGATGCATTATAGGCGCATCGTATTGCATTCAAGACCCTGATAGGTATGTCTCCTTACCAACTTGTCTTTGGAAAAGCCTGCCACTTATCGATAGAACTAGAGCACAAGGTGATGTGGGCACTGAAAAAGTTGAATCTGGATTGGAATGATGTGGTAACCTCGAGGCTGAACTAGTTGAATGAGCTTGATGAATTCCTCTTAAATACATATGAAAGTTTATCCCTATACAAACAACGAATAAAGTTGCAGCATGATTGTTGCATCAAAAATTGCCAGTTCACACCCGGAGACTTGGTATTGCTCTATAACTCTAGATTGAGGTTGCCCCTAGAAACTCACGTCTAAATGGACCAGACCTTTAAAAATACCACGAGTTTTCAGCCATAGAGCCATTGAATTGGAGAAAAGGAATGGATCAACTTTCAAGGTGAATGGCCAAAGAGTAAAGATGTATCTTGGCAATGATGAAGATATTAAGACAGTGGAAGCATGGAAATTTGATGAAGTCTGAGTAATCAAGAGGGATAAGTCGTGCCGTGACACTAAATCAAGTGCTACTTGGAAGGCAACCCAAGAGGAGTGAGGCTCTTGGACGCCCAGGTATGTTTACTTTTAATCTAATTTTTTTTACTTATGATATTTTGTCTGCATTGGGGAAAATGCACAACTTTTTTGATAAGGTGTGGGTAGTTATAGGCCTCAGTGAAGTCTGAGTAGCCTTGGCCTATAACTATCCCAGTTTTTTATCCAAAGATTTTTCTTGCCTGTGTTCGTTTTTCTTGCGGATATTTACTTTCTATTGAACTGGCATGTTTAGGATGTTTAGGTAGTATTAGTAGCATACAGTACCTATATCTATGGCATAGTTATATTTTTTTGAAAAATGATACCCACCAGATTTTTGATTAGTTAATCTTGATAGACCATGCATGATTAGTTGTTTGACAATGCTTGTTCTGATAAGTTAGGCCAAATTATGATAAAAAGCATGATCTGAATAGTCTGTGTTGACATGTATGCAGTTCCATGTGTGAGTGAGCTTAAATTTCATGATTCATATAATGTGTTTCAATTCAGAACTTGTCTTGTTACTCTTACTTAGACTGTTGGTTAGTTGGTTAGGAAAGGATCTTAGGTCGTTGTTCTTAATAGTCAACTTAGCCAAAATAACCAACCAAATATATTGTATATACTTTGATCCCGGTGTTTGATCCTTGAATAGACCTCTTTCTTTGTAAATACCTCAGTAACCTTTCCTTGATAATTGATAAATCCTAAACGTAGCCCTGGTCCTTCCTTGAACATTGTGCACCTCGATCGAAGCAAAAATCTTAAGTTGAGGGTGGCTACCAAAAGTGGCACTGGTTCTGAGGATGGATATTGTGCACCTCAACTCAGGCCAAAAGCCTAAGTTGAGAGTGGCTAGTATAGGAAAATCATGTAAAGAGGGGGAAACTAGTGATAAAAAAAGGGAGAAAAATGTGTTAAAGGGTGCGAGAAAAATTTAAAAAAAAACCTAATTAGTGTGCTAAGAAGGAAAAAACTTTTAAAAAAATAAAGGCATTGTGCAGAATGAGAACAAAGCACCCTAAAAGCTTTGAAAAGGGAGAAAAGAGGAATGAGAAAAAAATAGGTTGGTAGGAAAAAAGTGTAGAAAACAAAGTGTCAAGGAGGACTATTAGTCACTATATTCCTAAAATATCCTACCAAAACCCCCTGAGCCTACGTTACAAGCCTAGAAAGTTCTAAAGTGATCCTAGTCCAACTAATCGAAGGCATTAGCTGTGAGTATAGGGGCAAGCCTATGGTATTGGTCATAGTATTTGACTATTGTTTGTGAAAGTGAGTGTTGCAGTATTTTCCTAAGTACTGAATTTGAAAATATCATCCAGAGTGAGGAATTGGACTTCTGTTCGTAAGGGCACTTGTATTGCATTGTTGATATCTTACTAAGTCAGTGAGTGTTGCTTATTCATGATTTCATGACTTGTCATATATGCACTATTGGGTGTCTTGATTTTCCCTGGTTTTCTAGATAGCTATCTAATATGTATTTGAAAAGAGGTGTGTGTTTCTATGTTGGATTTTGATAAAGTTTGTGCCATTGGGTTGAAGTCTGTGTGTCTTTGTACGTCTTATATAGATTGAGCCCGTTGCTTGAGGACAAGCAACAATTTAAAGAGGAGAATGTTGATGTGCTACTGAAATGCAACACTTTTGACGCTTAAAACTTAGAATTTTTGTCTGTTCTCATAGCGATGTTAGTAGGTTTGATTATTTTTTATGTTTGTTTTGCAGAATTACAGTGTTGGCATAGTTGTTGAGCAAATTGTGCTGAAGCAGTAAATTTTGATGATCCACGAAACCCTTTACACGTCGTGGAATAGTTCACGAGTTGTATATGTGGTCTCATAGCAATTTTTAGTGAGGATGAATTTCTGAATTAAACTCTATGTGCCGACAAAGTTTTCCTATTCCATTTTGGTTTTGAATTTTACACATTATTAATAGGTTTTTAGGTTATTTTACATTAAGTTTTCAGGAATCACAAAGTTTGAACAAAGTTTTAGAGAATACACTTAGGATTTATCATATTTTGAGTGGAAAACTATTATTGTGTGTTCTTAATTCGACCTTGTGATTCTAATTGAAGAATTGGATTTTATATTCTTAGATTCATCTGTGTAAGTGCTCAATTATGTTACTCTACTTCATAATTCCTACATTTATACTGATCATGCATAGCTAAATCCACAACTAGGGTTGTGGAAACCATGAGAAACTAACAAGGTAAAATCGAATATTGTGTAATTCTTGGAAGGTGTGTTAGGTTGTATTAATTAATCCTCTTCACTTTAACCATTTTTTAACAGAGGCCTATGTTAGAACTCGTCTAGTGTTACTTGTCGGATCAAGGAAGTAATGAATAGGAAAAAAGATAATTAATAGGATTCGATTGAGATGTTCTCATCTAATCAACAGAACTAGATCAAGGGGAAGTTGTACTGGGATAAAATGTAAGGGTCAGTAATGTCACATCACGGAGATGGATCAAGTTCCGTGATGAAATTTTACCTATTCGCTGGATTAAAGATTTAGATAAATCAAACTTACTGTCCTACACCTACACACTGTAAAGGTTGCATTTATATGATAATACCAAGTTAGGAATTCATAGAGAACACATTATCCTAGTTAGCTCTTCTACTGATTTCTTGTCACCTACATTAGTTTATTTTAATTAATTTTACTTTACAAACCCCCCCCCCCCCCTCCCATGTTCTTGGGAGATTAGTAGGTTAATCATCCCAGCTTACATTGAATTAATTCTTAAGTCTACCATATTCCCTGAGGTATTGACCCTAACCTCAGTTAGGTTATTTACTTGACAACAACCGTTTTACCTAAAAAACGATGTGTCTTGAGCGACATCATGGGGACATAACCAGCTACCTCAAGAAATATCTGGAAGCTCAATCCTGAAATGAGAGACATCGAGCAGGAGGGACAAAGCTCACAACCTACAAAAATATTGCAAGGGGTGAGCACCAAACAATAGGGTACTCAGCAAAATGGAACTAACCTAAAGTAAAGCAACGAAGAACACAAGTAACTCCTTAAATCTCAACCACAATTCGCCGAACTACAAACCTGCACTCAGAAAAGTTCCAGCACAATATAATATACAAATTCCAGTAATACAGATATACCCCTCATCTGGCAAAATATCTCAATACACAAGTTTACAAGTAGATCCCACACTTACTCTTAATCAGGGATAAAATATGTTTACAACATACAACAGTATCAATCAAATATAATATGAAATAAAGTGAATGACATGACATGTATATCATACAATGTAATATCAAGTACTCATGACGCATGTCCATCCTAGAATACACATCCGTTGATCAGATATGGTTGTTTGCCTTAGTCTGATCCATAAGAGCCACACATTGACTGTGTATCTGTGATCATGGCTGGTAATGTCCATTGACTCATGTCACCAATATCTCAATATCATCCGGGCCATACATGGACCATATTATCTGCCAGAACCATTTCCCTTCGACTTTTCATCATCAATGGATCATCAAGCAATGCACATAATATTGACAAAAGGGCATGCTCATGGTAATGAAATATGCAAGATGTCTATGTGTGTGTATATATATAATGTACTTCAATAATAGAACTGATAATTCTCAAGTATCTCAATATCACCACAGTGTCAATATACCAATCACATCACAATATAATCATTATCTCGCTATCCATGTCAAATATTTCATAAGATCACATAAGTCACAAATACATAATTAATTTATAGTCAATATACCACCGTATGAACAATTCCTCTATTCCATATATCATGATCAAGACTATGATGATACGATTCTACCCCCAAAGTACTCAGCTCCATACACATAGGAGCATACAAGGTTCATTCATACTTAATAAAGCGTTAGAAGTCCACTTGCCTCAATTAAAGTCTCGAATCAAGATAAATTTGATGCTTTCCTTCTTTCTTGGTATTCTAAATCATCATAATCTATTCAAATATGGTATCACAATCACATAATTAGTCTAATGACACTAAAATCACTCAATCCAGAGAAAAAAGGTAAAATGGTCCAAAAATCTCATGCTGGAACACATCATCGGAAATTGAAAATTAGAGAATGAAAATGTTCTCCTTGAAATAAGGAATCCAACAGTGAAGACGGTTTCAAAAATGGAGCTAAGATGAGTAAGAAATCAATGATTAATGTTTAGGAAATCTCTATACGAAAATCCCCATTTTGAACCATAAATATCCCAAAATTAGAAACTAAAATCATGAATTAATCAATGTAAATCAATGAAGTAGGTTAGAAAATATCACTTTGCCTTTAAAACTCACAAAATCTCTTTTGAAAACGAAGCTTGAAGAGTTGAAAATGGCGAAAATGGGTTTAAAACATATTTTAATGAAGTTCACTTCTCAGGGACCGGGTACACTCCGTGAACGCTGGTGGGATCTGCCGAACGAGAAGGAGAACCAGGTACACCTTCGTGAACGCGGACCTTTGGGCGCGAACGCAGAGAGGATGGACCAGGTGCACCTCAGCAAATGCGGACCCCTGGGCGCGAACGCGTAGAGGATGTGGGGGCTGCACCAAACACTTGCACCAGCAATGCATAGCTAGAACCAAAACTCGGAATGGGCAGTTGAAACTCATCTGGGATTGAAATTTCACAAACCAAATAGGTATATGTATTAGAAACGGCGATCTGAATTCAATGAAATGATTAGAATTTGATTTTGGGGTCTCTATAACATAGTTACCAATGCAACTCAAATAAATTTATTTCGAACTCAAAAACTCAAAATATTCTTGAAAGCTCTCAAAATTACAACGAAGGCATTTCTAACGTTAGTTTTACCACCTGAAACTACTGAAACTGACGAAATTTTGATACAAGCTCTCGAACTTTGAATGTTGACCAAAGTCAAATATATGATCCAAAATGAACTGAAAATGCAACTTTGGACCTAAAATCTCCATTTTAACTCTAAATCCAATTCTGCAAGTTCTCCTAGACTAGATTCGGCATTCTGAAACTGATGGAATCAACAAAATCGAATTTTGACACTTGAAACTCAAAATAACCTCAAAACTCAAAATTTCAGCTTTTAAGCCTTTTAAAACTCTTTCTTTTACAAAACTCCATGTTTTTACATGATTTTCAAAATATGACTTTTAGACTTATCCAAAAATGATCCAAAGAAACTTTCAAGAAGGGTAAAATGGTAATTAGGTCAAAATGCCAAAAATGACCTTCAGGGTCATTACATCTTGCAATTCATGTTCATCCCCATAATTGGACCATAGCATAGCATAAGTTCTTGTCAATTCAACCATCAATGTGAAATCCCATAGGAATATGCATATCTATCATGAGACTATATCATTTAAAACCATAATTTAAATAACCCATAATGAGATTCAAAGACCCATAATAGTTTAAGATACTGCATTTTCCAAAATCCACCAACTCATGCAATTAGATGATAATACATACTCATTTGAGCATAATATTTATGATTTAAACTAAAATATAGCATTCAGGTAAAGATTTAACAAGATCCATTTAAGAAATTACCAATCCAATGTAGTAATAAAAATGATTCATAAATACTAACTCATTTCATGCATTTCAAATCAATAAATGACAATTTTCAACATGAATCATGCATATAAGTAGGAATAGGAAGTACCCATAATGAAATAAATCCTTAAACTAAAGGATTGAGTTGAAAAGGGTTTTTTGGACTCCATGGGTGGAAGGACCCGTGGATGAAGAAACCCACATACCATAATGAGCATGAGAAAGGTAAGAGAAACTAGGAGAAGCTTGGAATCACCTTGATTCTTGGCCTTCAATGGAAAGGTCTTGAAACCCTAGAAATTTAGGAGAAATTTGATAGAGGGGTTTTGGGAAGTTTTGAGATAAAGTTTGAAGTTTTGGCTAGTGAATAGGGTCCAAAATAAGGTAAATTTTCATAAAATCCCGACTATAAGTGTTCAGGGATTTGTCTCAATTGTCCTTACTTAAATCTGGAAAAAAAAATTAAAAATTATATAGTAATAAAGCACAGGCATGATGCGAACTGGTTCTGGGATAGGTCATTTTAGCAAAGAGGTCTCGGCAGCTACTAGAAATGTAAACAATTGTGAAAAAATATATTTTGATATGGTTGAACTAAAAATTGAACGAGACAACTTTTTCACATGTTTTTGTCTGCTAATAGATAATTTGGCATCGGATTTTCCAAAAAGAGTACGAATAACATGTTATGCAAGGTACCTATTATAAAGGCATTCTAAGGCACTTTGGGAAGTGTTACACATAGTTTTAGGTAAGGGGTTGCTACTAGAATTTCCTTCAGAAGCAAACCTTTGGCTTTTGAACTGATCCCTAACTCAAGCTTTCTTGATGCTAAGTCAATTCCACTAAATAATAATATATTAAAGTAATTATCCATAAGCGTTAAGCTCAAATAAACATCAATCATTTTCATAGAGTAGCTTATTAACCTTAAAAATTTTAAATGTGAGAATTGTCCTTATCACATAATGACTTCATCATTTAGGTGAGAAAACTATTCACAACATTTCAATTATCATTTAAGGGCTCTCATGTTCAAATGTATAACTTTCATAAGCCTTTCGTTGAAATTCTTGTCATTCAAAACATAATTATTTGGGAAATAGATTAAATTAGATGGGTTCAATATCAATTCATTTTTAAAACATACAATGCAAGGAGATTATGCATAAACTCAATGAAATACATCAATTAGAATAGTAATCAAAACAACAAACCATGAAATCTCGTAACCCTAGATAGCTTGACATAAAAATACCTTGTAAATCATCTATTTCTTGCAATTGGGTATCAATTTATGACAAAATACGTCATATAGCAGTAAATAAGTCACAATACATGCAATGAAAGCAAAACCATAAATATCCATGAATTTATATAAATGAATATAATGATATTTGGAGATTTAGTTGAAAAATACTTGAGCTCCATGGGTGGAAGTTATTCATGGATGAAACCCACATACCTTAGATGGATTTCATGGAAGAAACTCGGACTTACTTGAGGGAAGCTTGAAACAGTAGTTGAAACCTTCAATGGGAGCCTTGAAAGTTGACATACTTGAGAGAATTTTTAGTGATTTAGAATGGGGATGTATTAGGTAGTATTAGACTAAAAAGGTAAGTTTCGGAACTAAAACAATGTAATTTAGGACATAGAATAGGAGAAAAAGTCAATATCACCCTTCATTAAAACTGGTCAAAGGGAAACCACGAGATAGGTCTAGGGGCATAGACCCATCTATGACTCGTAGTAGGAGTTTTGTCCTGGTTACAATCCAAATGTTCAGAAACCTGAAACTTGAGGCCCCAAACTATGAACCCAATCTATGGTCCATAGTTCTTTTACAGGTCGTAGTTACGCTACGCCCTTACCCCGACACTTAGCCAAAATTCCCAATCCCTGAACTCCATCTATGAACCTGGTTTATGACTCATAGACCAGACCATGACCCATTAATAGGCTTCATCCTGTTGAACTCTATTTTACACTTCTTTGAATCTCAACCACGAACCTATATTATGGCCCATACATCCATTTACGGTCCATAAGGACCCTTTGTACACCGAACCAAACTTTCCAATTTTCACCTAATTCACTGGCCTAATCACGATCCCATCTACGACCTATAATCCAAACCATGAGTCATGGATGATACTCGTACATAGAAGGTCTCAGATGAGATTCATTTGAAAACTTTTCATATCCCAACTTTCTAACTTGCAGGGTGTTACATTATCTAAAAAATATGATGTTATGAAATTTATCCACAAATGAAGTGATTCTAACTACAAACAGATGCAAAAACATGTATGTATATGATTTGAATGCAACATAAGGGGATAGTTAGACTTGTCTAAGGGATCAAGATGAAAGTTAAAATATATGGCACAGAAGACTAGAGCACGTGAGCACATCCTGCTAAAATGGCTGGTTGTAAGGGACCTGGTTCATGGACTTCCAAAAATTAAAGTTGGTGATATAAAGTGTGTGATACTTGTGTCATGGGAAAACAAACTAAAACTTCCTTTAAACACAAGAACAAAGTAAGAACCACCAGGCCTGGAACTTATCCATTTGGACCTGTGTGGACCTGTCAAGGTTCAAAGTAGAGATGGCAAGAAGTACATCGAGGAAGGAATTCATCAGAACTTCTCAGCACCCAGGTCTCCTTAGCAAAATGAAGTTGTGGCAAGAAAAATAAGAACCCCGGTGGAAATTGCAAAAGCCATGTTATTATGTTATGAGTTATTAAGCATTGTAAGGTCATATTTCGTGAGTTATAAAGGAACATTGATCAATTACCGTTGTGAATGTATCTTGGATTCTTGGTTAGAGTTAGCTTGGAATCAAGTATTGAAGTCTACATTAAACTAGAGCTAGTTTGTGTAGTGGACAATAGAGATATTGCTTAGGCTCAAATAGAGTTATTACAAGGGAAAAGATGTAGAGTCTAGTGGTTACATGAGTTTGTAATAGACGACTTTGTTGTTTGCATCTTAATGAAGATTGGTTGGGAAATCCTACGAGACAAGTCATGGTTGTTTGTCCCTTGAGCAAGAAGTTTTTCCGCGTAAAATCCTATGTTCTTATTGTCTGCATTTTACTTGTCCTTATATCGTTACTATATCGAGGGACCTGATCTTTGACTGTAGTGGATGTGTACATTCTAATAGATTTGAATTACAATATATTACAATTTATAACTAACTTTGTATTATTAATCAATCTTATATTACAATCTAGGTATAATGTTTTTCTAAACCAAATGATTCTTAAGTGAACAGATCTTTCAAACTACACTCAAAACAACTAAAAATAGGCTTTTTCCAAAATGTGACAGTCACTAAGTAACATATATCGTTACAGACGCCACAATCTGCGGCCATCGCATACTTATCCAAGAGTTTGTGCCGTTTTTTTTTTTTTACCAAGCTCTCTATAACACCAATCCTGCAAAAGAAAAAAGAAGAAAATATATATCAAACACCTATTTCCTAATGTGACCAACTACTCAATGTCTCCTTTGATGACTTCTAAACACAGTAACCACTAAAAAGCAAAATAACAAACTAAAACCATCATTCTGCTAGTTTTTAACCTAAGAAGCATTTTTGGTTTACAATTTGTTTAAGAAAACATATGGTTTCACTGAACACTGTAAATTATGACCTTAGGCATAGTTTATATGAAAATCCTCTATGATTTACTTAGAAGTTTGTGATCTAAAGAAGTCTTACTAGTTATGGATAAGTATGTCTATCTTAGTAAAATATTGATGTTTTGATCAAGGTAACCAAAACAAACCAACATATCAGGTAAAAAGCATATATAAACAGAGAAAGGAATTAACCTCCCGCTTCATAAAAGAAGCTCATAACATGAGCCCCCATAATGTGTAAAAGACTAGCAAAAAACTTCATATCATGAGCCAGATGCTTACTAGTAGAAGGTTAGATAGTATGGTCTCTAAAATCATAGGTGCATAGAACAGAAATACTTTAGTCCCAAACAAGTTGGTTAAAATCACCGCGCATGATAGGAACACTCTGTTATCATGTAAGGGTGGAATGCATCTAAATATCTGGCATTTTGCCCAGGATGTTGTTACTATAATACTTACACATGGTCTAAGGCTGGTTTCCAGATTGGTATCCTAGAAGGATAGCCACTATGACAACAAGAATAACAACCTGAAATATGTTTCATAGAATTAGAAAATATTCACTGCATTTAGGGAAATCGTATCTAAACCATGAAGAAAACATCAGCTAAAAACTCACCAAAGTTGAATTGTAATTAGGTCCACTCTTGATTACGAAAGATTTCCTGGTCGTAGGCAGGTGCATTAGCTGATATTCACGAAAACTCCAGAAAAATACTAGGATATATAACATACCTTTTGTTCAAGGTTCCCGAGTTTTTGCAAGTTCTCAAGATCACTTCAAGCCTCTTTAAAGTTTTCGCCACGTGAGGATCTTTATACTCCACCTAAAATGTTCCACCAATCAAGTTGATTTACTTGCACAAGTTTTCACTAAGAAATGGAACTTTGACAAATATTTGGAAGTAATTGAAGAATATGGTAATAGCTGGAGAGATATCCATTATCATTATGAAGTGAACTAAAGCTTATTAACCATCCATATGATTTTAAATACTAAACGAACATAACATCAGCATCTAGCTTTTCGTAATATCAATCTTTAGTAACTTGCATAGAATCTTCTTGTTAGGAACTGAACGCATGTTTTCTTATACACGGAGTTATGCATACTTGACCCAGCCAAATTAGTGACAGGAATAGCTTCAAAAGTACTAGGATTAACTTGGCTGTTTAATGAGTTCCTCCTGGGGAGAACTTTTTGTGTCACATAATTAAATGTTAGGATAATTCCAGCCAATGCAAAATACTTTGTGATTTTAGCCCATGAAATTTGTGAAAAGATTGTGTAAAAGGTTTCTCCTTTAAGTAGCTTAATTAAATTACATGAAATGAACAATGTTCCGAGAAGGTAAACTTCTCTGATGGATCATAAACTAGATGTTACCCACTTTGGAGAAAATAACAGAGAGACTGGCCTTATTTTGGATTTTCTTCAACTACCAGAAACCTAGTGAATTTGCACAAGCCGTAGTATCTTGTCATTTGTTCTTGTTTCAATATTTGTTTGACATCTCTTCTAATATGAACGTACTCTTTGCGGAAACTGTTTTTCTTTTGGATTTGCATTGCACCCATATGGTATACTTGAGATGTTTAGATAGAACATAGCACACTACAACTTATTGAGGACATGACCTTAGATAGGAGGTTGTCGAGGACACAGATCCGGGCAGCAGGTAGTAAGTAGTAGAGCTTTGACTTGCTTATCCTTCCATACCAATACTCATATATAATATTTCTCACGTAGTTTCTTGTCCGTCAACTTCTACTACTATCCACGATTTCTTGTACTTTGATTATCACACTATTTTGATTGTAGTTACTGTTTATTGATATGTTTTTTTTTTGAACTGAGGGTCTATATGAAATAGTCTTTCTATCTCTCAAGGTACTAATAAGGTCTGCATACACTCTATCGTCTGCAAACTCCATTTGTGGGATTACACTGGGTATCTTGTTATTGTTATTGATCTGGTTGACACATAATCAACTGATGATAGCCCATTTGGTGTGAATCCCCCAATAGCAATGGTGAAAGGAATGTAATTTTACAATTTTTAGATTTGACACAACGTATTTGTTGCACTATTCTTAAAATATGATCTCAAATACATAATTTGCAATACCCTTTCTTTCTACTTACCTCTAGTTGCATTGAATGAAATTTGGGAACACAGTGCATGAAGAATCTGTTGGTGTAGAGGATGGCAGCTGGTCACAAGAGACAAGTGTGATGATGGTCGGTTTGCCCATGGAAGTTTCATCTTGGAAGTGGAAAATGTGAATTCAGATTTTTATGTTTGAAATATAATAGACAAGTGATGGTGACTCCTGGGACAGCTAATTTAGTAATAATTATTATAAAATTTACGGAAGAGCTAATTCTACAAGGGTTAGACGAGTCTGTCGACTGTTATGGTAGCATTAGCACTAAGCCTCCACGCAATTTGTATGCACAAGGTTTTATGTAACTTGATATGAAGTCAATAAAGACACAAGCGAGCAAGAAATACATATATGTGAATACTTACACAACAATATGCAGAAATACGAACAAATAGACAAGCACAAGAACACAACACATGGGAGAACTATGTAGAAAAATAACACTGTAACCCTCAAAATGAGCCTGTAATCGGCTGCAAGAATAAGAAAGTATCATACCTTGGATTTCAGAATACAAGAGAAGTCGAAGAAAGCACCATATACATCTGCCATGTTCCTAGTCTGGTCAATAACCTTAGCAGTGAGACCTAGAAAGAAGAATCTAAGCATCTAAACAACTGCCAGTATGAAGGTAAGGAGAAGAAGGTAACGATGTTAAATGAGAGTGAGGCAACTAAAGTTGAAGGGATGCATTAACAAATTTGCCGACTTTCAGTGGTCAGATCAATCATCAAACAGAAATAGTGTATGCGGTAGCATGACATGTGTGTTTATGGTACATCTTACCGCGTCTCATTTTTACAACTCCTCTGAAGACTTCAATGTTGTTGTAGCACTTTGCCAGGGTCCCAATTGCCATGACCTGGTAACGTAAGAAAATACTAAGTTAACACACTTTCAGAAGAATATTTAAACGAGTTAATAATGCAAAAATAGACAAAATATTCCTGGGCATTACAAACAGTAAATTCACAAAGCACCTATATGTTTAACAAATCAATACGATCTGCAGTTTTACCCAGCCTAAAAGAATATGAAGTTCAAAGGATTATATAAGATATTTTTTATTTGCAACAACACTAACCCCATAGCTAAGACAACAAGAAAGTCCTTGATCAATCAAGAATAATGAAAATAAATAATTTCAGTAGATGTAAAGCTTCAGGCAGTAGCAGAGTAAAAGTCATGGAAGGCATTGAATCCTTTTTGTCAGAAAATTACACTGCCGAAGTAGAGTAAAAATAATTTACTTTGGTATATATATAATCATTGAATCCCCTTGACATACTGAAGATTTTAGGTATGTCATTTTTTCTTTATTTTTAAATCATCTTGTTAGAGTTCCTGCCTCAGCCACCGGCTTTAGTTAATTCCACACATTTTCCTTTAAATGTTTGTCAACAGATTACCAAACACAGACGGAAATTATATTCTGAGACACACAAGTTTTGTGACAAAAGTCGAGAACATGAGCTAAAATAAAAAGAAAAGACCTGAGGAATAGCACAGAATCGAAAGATAGCAAGATCCCGCAGTGTAGACAAGTAAGTCAAACAATCTTCTACATGTGACAAAGCATTAGTGACCATTTCATTCAGACATTGCACTGCCTTGACAGAGTTATGCTCATACTTCAAATCCTGAGGCACATCGACAAATGCAGTCAGTTAAAAAATCAATTAACCCCATATTTGAAAAAAATATCAGTGCCTGCTATGATGTAATTCAAGGTAATTGAGTATCATGAAATGGACTAAGATGGCAGGAAAATATGAAATAATAAATGCTAATAAAAGAGTTGAAGAAAACATACCTCGAGCTTGTTAACGTATTTACTCCAAATCTGTCTAGGCCAAAACATGCGACACTTGGGTACTTCATTTATGTCTTCCAAATAATCTCTAATGATATTTGTTTTCTGCAGTATTTTGCAAATATTATTGTTACTGCAAAAAACACTCAAACATGGTCTTGTTACGGGTGGCTGCCATACATGTTAAGATTAACACCTGAAGAAATAAACCCATGGAGTTGCAGAGATAATCTGAAGCCATGTCTTCTTTCCCAGAGGCATGGAAAAGTTTTGATAAGCCTAATCCAACAAGCCCAGCTACATGGTGACAATATTCATCATAATCATCAATTGTTTCAACCTGCCGAACGTAGAATATTTGTGATTAACCCGTACATTGACATTGTTGTCACCTTCATATTTTTGGTAACTGGTGGTCGAGAAAGCAAATGGCTCTATCAAGAAGAATTGCATGAAACAGGAAAGCTTGAGAGATCAAGCCAATCCATATTAACACAATATGTAAACAAGCATATATAGTTCATAACTTTGACCGCCAAACATGACTTTGATCCTTTCTCATTTATAGTACTTATTGCATACCTCTTTGTATATAAACTTCGCCATTCCTGCACCCATCCTCATGGTAATGTCCTCGATTGCCTCCTTGTAACTGCAACATAATAAGAACATAATGTTTATTCATAAACAAGGATCAGAACATTAATATGGAAACAGCACACAACAAAAGTTTGTAGAATCAGATAAACTATAGTATTTCAGATTCAAACTACAGATCTTGAGTACAAATGACAGACATATCACATGGATATGAAGCCATACTTAAATGCTCCGAATTCTCCCTTCACAAATAGTTTGAACCGTAGAAGAATAAAAACAAGTACATATTTATAGCTTGTTTCTGTATTGAATGAATATCAACGTGGCAAAGGTAAGTACTCATTAAGCATTTCTGGTTAATAATCATATCGAACAGCAAATTCAAAGCAGTCATTGCTAGGTACAAACTCACTGTTTCTCTAGCTCCAGAAAAGCAGTTGAAACATGATGGAATTGATCCATAAGAACCTTGTAGTCCTTTGTACCGCCTAAAATATGAAAGTTGAGATTAGCAAACCAGTCTATAATACTTGAAATTGTATTTGAAAAACCAATTCATGATCAGAGTGGGGCACTGAGGGAAAAAGTGAAACAAAAGAAAAGAGAAGCCTCTATTTAGAGAAAGAAGATGCACTAAACTATAGAAATTAGACTTGTATAGAACATCTTGCTTCTCCTTTTTTTTTAATTTACTTTTTTGGGGGAGTTCGGGGCGATGAGAGAAAAACAGTATTAGTAATGTCTTACTGGACGACCACTTAAATGCAGAAGACTCACATGAAAAATGCCATTCACGATCATAAACATGACGATGGAAGGACATCAAAATAGGTACTTTCACATCTGTCGCTACACTGGTATCATCCTCTGTCCATAACAAGAACAACAAAATGTGAATAAGTAATATGACTACAAGAAAATGAATGCAACAACCCAGATTCCAATAGAGATCGAACGCAGAAACTACTTGATTACAGTATAAAAAGATAGAATTAATAAAAGCAACAGTCTGTGGCTTTTGTTAATTAATCAACATAATAAAAAAGCTAGCGAAAGAACCAACAGTACAGTAATAGTAGCAAAAGATTTGTGCTATTAAATATAAGTCTTCTGGTACTAATGGGGAAAACTAGCTACTATTTTCTATGAATGCACGTAAATGTCAGTCTTGTTCTGTTAACCGACTTGGTTCAGTAATTGAACATACCGACAGTGTCAAGCGCTCGAAGGACCAAATAGAAAATGCATATCTGCAAAGATAGTCAGAAGTTATGAGAAATCAACCTTCACAATAAGAGTGGTAAGAATAGAGGAAAATATATTTTTCTAGATAGATCAATGAAACAATTCAAATTTGGAGCTTCATTTATGATAAACTAAAAAGAAGTTGGAAAATATATCTTTGCTCAACCCTTTTCCTAACCAAGCGAAAATCCAAATCTTAAACCGAAGAGTTACGTCTTCGTTTCGTGGGAGAGAAAATATGATTTCTCCGTCATCATCATATAACATTCTTCCCGTCTCAAAAGCCAACCTTCATTAAGCTTGACTAACATTTCATCTAGTTGAGGAAAATTGCAACTTATAGTATCGAAATTTTAATTGTAAAAATGGAATTAATTTAGTGTGATATTCAAAAAATCAGTCAAAAACAAGGGATAATGCCAGAGAAGTAGAATTGGAGAGAATAATATATGATATAAGTACGCTACATTCTTAAAACTGCATGTAGCAAAAGATAAATTCAAAAAACCAAATATATAAGAAGAAATTACTTCCTAAATAGTCATAATGTCATCAATCCTATCAAGATGTGCCTAAAATTGCATAGGCTACATTGGCTTCACGTCATATAAATAGAACAAAAATTCCCTTAAACTATGTGCACAACTATTAATAACACCGACATTTTTTAACCAAACTATAAACAAAAAACATTTTTTACCTTTTTCCCTTGTTAACATATTGTCAAGGTAAAATGGGCTCGAATAAATAGAGAGTATTTGACAGGAAAAACTTACTGCATTACGTAGCTCGACAGGAAGCTGTTGAATGACGAGAGAAAAGCTACGAGAGACCTTGTGAAGCATGATGTAACAGAATGCCCAATGTGGCTGTGAAGGAATCCGCTTCTCGGCATATCGTGCCGCTGCCTTCAGCTTCAACAATGGATAAATATCTTCGGGATGCTTCAGAATTGCACGTAAAATCCCCATTATTATTATTTGATCAATCAGGTATTCACATTCCAATCACATCTATATAATATATACACATTCATTAGTGGGAGGATTAAAGATCATAACTATATATGTTCGTTTGGCAGTTGAGCTTTTGCCACCATATTAATTATACACCGAATCCGGATACTCCCTCCCTCCATCCCATTTTATGGGAATGTGTTAGTATCGTATGAGGGGGAGGTTAAAAAAGTTCTTTTGGTTTCAATTTGCATTTTCTTCAAAACACTTCTAAATATTCCGAATTTATCTTTTACTATGTTATCTTATTCTACTTTGAGCCTGTTTGGACCGACTTATTTTAAATCAGAATAACTTATAAATATGTTATAGTATTTATGCTCTTGTTTGAAAGCTACAATAACAAAAATATGTGAAAAGTTATAAAATCACAAGTTATAACTCCATCAAAACAAACCTTCCTGGACAAATAAGTAAAATTTTATTTTAATAAATTTGAAGAATCTATGTTAAAACTCAAATGCAAAATTAAGTGTTATAGCTTTCATACTTCGGAAACATGGACATAAGGCACCTAATGGTAGGATGTTGGGGATGTCAGCAACTCGATTCGTTGGCTACTTAAATTTTCAACTTGTTAATAGGAATTTAATTCCCACATGGTAATTTCCTCTGGCAATTTCCCTTTCTTTTGACTCCTATATAATAAAATAACAAAAAAATCTGAAAAATTGATATGTTCATGGTACGGTAAGGTACAATATTAAATTGAAATTTTTTCTGTTCCGCTATTTCAACATTTAAAAATGTTATATCATTATCATATCAAATTAATTTATTATAGTTCTGTGATTTTAAGTTTGGGTTCGATGCAACGTGGTATGTTGTAATTATAATTTGTTCAAACTGACTTACACATAGTAAGAAATTATTACTTTGACTTTTCAAAAAATGCCTCAATAATATTATATTAATAATCTACACTTATAAAACATTCTAAGAAAGTAAAAATAATTCTTTTCATCAAATAATTATCACAAAAAGATACTTCAATCAAGACAAACAATAATTTTAAAGTTTACATAATCTGATAAATATGAATCAATATGTAAACAACTCTACCAAAAAGAAAATCAGAAATACAAAGATTGTAAAGAGTAAATTATCATGCCCCGAGTGTTCATCGTGGACATGGTTGACACCCAGAACCATTTATGGTACCAAGTGAACCACTTGATTTGGCTACTTCACTCAGTGGAAAGCTTAAATAGTAAATCATAGGCTTAGATATAATGAATTAAAGAGGCTACAATAATCTCATCAAAATTAAACAGAGGAAATATCTCAACAATAGTTGAAAGTTAGAACTAAAACTCATATCATCCAATCTATGGAACCTCTAACCAAGATAATATGAAACAACTATCATGATAGGCTCAAGGTAAGCACAACTAAAAATAAGTATTGAAATAGAAATAAAGACTCCAAAGCCTCTAACTGGTAGGGGGCTCACCAATAGCTAAATGAAATGTTGGTCCTCAACAAAGCGTGTGCTGAGGGATTCCGTCACCTGTGTCTGCATCATGAAACGATGCAAGTCCAAAGGACATTAGTACATGAAATGTACGAATATATAAAATAGCCAAAATAGGAAACTCAGGATAAGGCACTATACTCATGAACTGAAACTTTGTATGCAAGAATTAGTTTACTTTAGCTTGGGGAGTTTCTCTAACTGACAACAATCACTATGAGCCTCGTGATGATATAGCATCTTGCCTACGCTGCCAGGTTATCCCATATTTTGTAGGGTAAGGGACGAAGTACTAGTGGAATGGATCCATCCAAAACTGGGTCATCTCTGTGGCAAATGAGGAATTGTGCTCTCTATCCTACGTTGTCTACGTAATTTATGAGTTTGAGTTATTATTACTCTTACCCATATCGATACTCAATACTACTCTTAAAAGTATTAATTTCATGCTCATACTTAAAAGAATACATTTGCTCAAAGTGTTACTTTTCTTCTCTTTGGGACTTAGCCCAACTTAGTAATCCTTTAACTTTCCTCAAAACTGTCTAAAGTCATAGGTTCATGCTTCACTGTTCATAAAATACTTATGTTAATACTTTTCTTGAGTTTAAGGCAAGACTTGAAAATTCATAGATTTTTGTAGTAACTTTAAGATTTAACTAGTTTAGTAATTAGAAGTAGTACCTCGACATAGAACCTCAATACAGTGAAAAAATTTAGTAAATATTATGCTTTTCTTCAAAAAAGTAACATAAACAAGAACATTTATTCATAATGACGAAACCTTGTTCTCAACTAATAACTGGATATTTGAAGAAAATAGTAGTCACATGATCTTAGGATAATGTATAAGGATTTTTGTAAGCCTTACGTACCTGGAATATTTAGATCCTTGAAGAACTTTGAAGCACTTACTAGCTTCGCTTGAAATCCTAGTTTTTCACCTCTCGAAAACTTGTTCTATGTCTAGAGAATGTTTATGAGCATAATGAAGTTGAAGGATAATGTTTAGGGATTTAATTAGGTGTAAAATGGTCAGTTCAGGCTTAGAAGAGGTGAGAAAATACTAAAATAACCTTTCTTTAAAACACTGTCCAAATCATCTATGGGCCCATCTACAGTCGGTAGAAGCCTATACAGACCGTAGAAGTCCATTCGTAGAAACTGGGGTGGATTTTGCTATCCTGGAACTCTTTCTATGAGTCCAAACTATGACCCGTAGAAACTTTTACAGCCTGCAGTTGGATCCATAGAGTTTGGGACCCAAAATTGAGTTGAAGGACTTTCTCCACGAGCTAAGAGTACGGGCTCGTAGTTCAATCTACAACCGGTAAGTCATGGTCGTAGAATTTGCCTTCAAAAACTCTACTCTGGAAGTCCATAGTGAAATGGTCATAACTTTTTGCTCAAAACTTCGAATGAGGCAATCTTCATGGTGTTGGAAAGAGGATTCAGTGACCTTAAATTTGATAGGTTATGAGCTACCTAATTTTTTATGTGCTGAGAGTTATAGTTATTTAAAGTTGACTCTTGTATAATCTAATGCGAAAAACTTAATCGGTAGGAAGGTTTTGAACTCAAAAAAATACTAAGGGTCTCTTAAGACCCTTATCCGTTTTCAATACACTCCCCACATAAATTAATGAGCCTTAAAAGATAGGTACAAGCAAGGCATCACTAGGTTCAACCTTATGTATTTGCGACGAAAAACTTTGGATCCAAAAAATAGAGTTATGAGGTGTTACATAAATACTCAAGATTAAGTTGAATGCCTATATCAAATATTGTGGCAATTTCCAAGCATGAAATAAGATTTGATTTGTACAAGTACTATTTTACTATTTTAATTTATAAGCATTTGTTAGTTCTAATCAAATATATAATTGTAATATCACCATATCTATCTATACTATATTAAATGTGTGGACACCCTTAAATATGTTGTTTGAACCTTTTTTCTTTCATTAAAAAGACTTTGTTTTAGGCAAAATCATCTTTTCACCATATTCTAATATTTAATAATAGTAATTTAATTACTTCCTCTATTTGTAATGGATGCAAAGTATGTCCAAAGTCATTGAATCCTACTTTGCCACTGCAAAACAACAATTTAAATTTTTCAAAGAAGGCAATAAATAGAATCACGAGCTTTGATATTTTTTTTAAGAATCCGTCAAAATACAATTTGAGTGCTTTATGAAAGAAGGTAAACTTCTAAAGCAAATTCATCTTCATCTTTTTATTTTTTGTTATTAACGTTTAAATAAATGTATTATGCTCGTGATTATAACTTACAGAATAGCACATAACTGAACTTTGACTTTAATAACATCTTCTTTTTTCTTCTCTTTTTTCAAAAAATAAAAGACTTAAGTTGGTTCTTTAGTATTTGAGTGGGTGCATTTATAAAATTTTAATCATTAGTATTTTAATTTTTTAGTTTTCTTATCAAATTACAGTTACAAAATTTTTAAAAGGGGAAACTCACTTGGAGGTGAGTTCTCGTGATGTCTTATATTTAATGTCAAAGCTTCGAGCACTTTAAACTTCCTTTTAAGTGAAAGTATAGACTATGTTGTTGTCATTACTTTAATTTGCGGTAAAAAAATATGATAAGAGTTCAAAGGTTTCCTCCCCTACATAGCGTTCAAATTGTCATTTACTATTTTTATTAAATAATCACAATTTGATAATTATGGTAATATTTAGGAATTTGAAATTAGCTAAAGTTATAGCTATTAGATCTTTATTTATTTGTAATTGTAATCAATACTAATAATTAGCATTTTAAACTTAACTAAAATTTAACTTATTGAATCTTTACTTATTTAAAATATATTAAAAGTCCTAACATTTAAAAAATTTAAATCAATATTTTTCCTTTTATAAATCTTATTTAAACTAGGGTAAACAAAGTAAGTAAATAAAAGAATTAAAATATTAAAGAAAGAGGCTCACAGTTTTTCAAATAGAGAGTTAGGACAGGTACCTTTCAGTTGGGTAATTGACTTACCTGTAGGTGGAATCTAGCAGGTGTCATCATGACAGGGACGGTGGTCATGACAAGGTGGTATTAGGGTCAGGTTCACTGGTCTCAGTTGTACAAAGCTATTGTCTAGTAGAGTCCTATTGATGGGTGCAGAGACGTATGTGGCTTGATGTCGCTCAAGTCACACCTTCTTTTTTAGGTAAAGCGGTCGTTGTCAAGTAATTAACCTAACCAGGGTTAGGGTTGATTCCTTAGGGAATATGGTAGACTCAAGAGTTAATTCAATGTAAGTCGAGAATGATTAACCTACTTATCGCCCAGAAAGTGGGATTTTTGCAAAGTAAAATAACTAAACTAAATAAATACAGGTGATGAGCAATCAGTAGAAGAAATAACTAGGGTGATGTGTTCCCCATGAATCCATAACTTGGTATTATAAGATAAACGCAATCTTTTTCGAGTGTGTAGGTGTAGGATAGTAAGTTAGGTTCACCTAAACCTTTGATCCAACGAATATGCAAATTTCATCCCAGAACCTGATCTGTCTATGTGATGTGACATTACTAATCCTTACTTTTACTCAAGTACAACCTCCTCTTGATATGATTTTGTTGATTAGATGAGAACATCTCAATCGTCTTATTTGGATGTTAGGAAGAGGGATCTCGAATTTCATGTTGGTGATTAGGTGTATGTGAAAGTGTCCCCCATGAAAGGCATCATGTGTTTTGGCAAAAAGGAAAAGTTGAGCCCCCGGTATGTCGAACCTTACGAGATTATGGAACGGGTTGGAAATGTGGCTTATAGGTTGGATTTGCCTTTGGACATGAGCTTCATTCATCCGGTATTTCATGTATCTATGTTGAGGAAGTTGGTTGGTGATCCTAAGGCAATTACACCTTTGGAGGGTGTGACGGTTGAAAAGAATTTGACCTATTAAGAGGTGTCGGTTGAAATTTTGGATAGGCAAGTGAAGCGTCTTCGCAATAAGGATGTAGCTTCGGTCAAGGTGCTTTGGAGGAACCAAGATGTAGAGAGTTCAACGTGGGAAGCGAAGTTCGACATGATGGAGCTATATCCCTATCTCATCCAATCTACTCAAGCCTAAGGTACTAGGTACTATCCTTTTATGGTCCTAATTCTTTGTTTCTTGAGTTTCATGACATTGCCTGCATACATGAGCACAAAATTGATTTAAATGATGTTTTGACATGATTTTTGAATGACTTTTGAAGTGATGCATGATCCGTTATAAGTTTTGACAAAAATGTCTCTTATTTGATTGTTGTCCTCAAGTCGTAGTTTTAGCTCATTCGAGGACGAATGTTCCCAAGGGGGAGATGATGTAACGACACGAAAATTTTTGAACTTCATAATGGTTGGTCAAGGTTAGTGTTGAACTTATCATGGTTGAATTTTGGTAGCCATGGGTCGTATTCAAGTGGTCGAATTCAAAGGAATTGTTTTGGTGGAAATTTGTAAGGTCGTTAGGAAGCACTGACTATGAGAGGGGATATCTTTAGGTACATAATGAACTGTGTGGGATATTGTATATCAAATCGAATCTCTTTGAGTTATCTTCTCAACGTAACAGATTTCACGCAACTCATAGTTTGGGTGTGAAAGTTATGGCCCTTGCAGTGAGACTGCCCGTAATTGGAAGTACGCTAGAAAAAGGTTTTGGAATGGGGTCTAAATGAGGGAACACGGACCGTTTGGTGGTTCACGGTCCGTGGGTGGGTTCCGTGTGTTGATCCAGTAGGCTCCTAGGGGTTGGGGGCCAATCCATGAGCCAAGTGTGGCCCCACGGACCACTTCACGGTCCGTATGAGCCATCATGGTCCATGAGGGGTCCCGTGAAGTGATCCAGAGAGTTGGCCAAGGTTCGGGGCTGGACTCCAAACCAAGTGATGCTCCATGGACCAGTACAAGATTTGTGTGAAGCTACACGGTCCATGAGGCCCCTCGTGAGTTGGTCCAGAAAGTCTCCCAAAAGTTCAAGCCAAAGGCGAGACCAAGTGAGGTCTCACGGACAGGTTCACGGTCCGTGAGCCTCTGGACGACCCCTAGGTGCCTTCCGTTAGTCACTATTTTTTGTGATCTAGTCCATTTCATTAATGGTTAATTCATAATTTAATTAGATCCTATGCCCCTTTTAGCCTTTCTAAGGTC